>JABUQX010076371.1:0-47500 GCA_015478945.1 Trachelipus rathkii
GAACAGAGTAGCGCCCAGTAAAGAAACTGATTTGATGCGTGTTTGGTTGAGTCGAATGGGCTTGGTCGGCTGACCAGTTGGGAGGTAAGCAGTGATGTACGTGAACGTTCGTTAACGAACTTGTAGGTGTGTCAAAACAAACTCTGCAAAGAAGCACTGTTGGGCGAGTGTCAACCATAACAAGATGTCTTACCACGGCGGAACAACTTGGAGAGCAAGATGGGCTTACTGTGCTGGTGTTCGTGTGCCACTCCAGTGGCGCGTATCACTCTGGGGTCACCAATTGATGGAGTGTAGGTGAGGGTTTGAATAACCAATTTCAATTGAATAGTTAATGTTGAAGAGAGTGGATCTGTTGTCACGATGAAAGTGGCTTCTTCCCAGAGGCCCAGTTCTTCAGTGAGGCTAGCAGCCTTCCTGCCCCAGACGCCACAACTTATTATTGGGTGGGTATATAAGATAAATAATATATACTATATATATACTATATATATATATACATATATATATATATATATATACTATATATATAGTATATATATATAGTATATATATATATATATATATATATATATATTTAGTGGGGTGAATATATACATATATACTATATATAATTATATATATGTAAAATTTTACTTTTCGGCAGCACACTAATTTTTTTAAGTTCATTTTCGATATTTGTTGGGTTCGATTAAATCGAAAATCGATACTTTGTTATATCGATACATACTTTCAAATAATCGATATTTTGTAATATCGATACATAGTAAATATATATATATATAATATATATAAGTATATTAGGATATATATATATATATATATATATATATATATATATAATATTATATATATATAATAGTAAATAATATATTAAATATATTATATATAATTAATATAATAATAGATATCAATGTCCCAAAATGTACTCATTTTTGGGATTTATTGCTTTTTGGGGTATATCACTAACGAATACCCACGGGTAGTCGCGCCCGATGTCAGGAGTCGGGGTCTCTTGGCCTCTAGGTGGACTACGGTAGGACTAATACCCCCCTCCGGGGATGTTCTCCGACCCCCGCTCTTTGGTCTTTGGATGTCGCGGGGGTTCCTCCGACCATCCCCTCCGGGGTATGAAACGTCCCCCCTCCGTCCCCATCGGCTCGAGCCCACTTAAAAAGGGTAAATACTTCAATTTTAGGGGTTCGTTGCTCCACTGGCCGTAAAACTAGCCCTAAACTTTACTGATCCCACTGAGCCGTAAAACTAGCTCTAACTTTTTACGTTGATAGACTGTTAGTAAGACTTGCCGATATATATATATATATATATTATATATTATATATATATAATATAAGATATATATATATAAATGAAGTGAATATATTATATATATATATATATATTATATATAATATATATATATATATAAAAATATATATATATATATATATATATATATAGTATATAATAGTATACCTCACGGAAAAAGTTAAACCAGTCTACAAATGTTTTTGGACTAAAATCAACGTACATTGATACCTTTGCTACTGTTACATCTTGTACAAAATAAAACAATGCTAAAAAAACTAGCAAACTCCAACCGTTTTGGCATATATAAAACAAATCACTTATTCATTTCTAAACTTACGCTGACAACTCCACTAAAGACAACCGACGAATATAAAGTTTGAACCAATACTGATTTGATGTTTCGTACAGTGTTGCCAACTTAAAATATCAGAAGGCCACTAGATTGTTATTAAAAAATAAGTCAAAATGCAATATTTGATGAAAAAGCAGAAAGACGTGCAAATGTAGCTTGAAATAAGAACACGCGTTTAGTAAAATTTTGCAGCTAAAGTAGCAATAAACGCACTAGATCTATTGCCAAAAAGTGCACCAATTGCCATCAACTGGTTTTGTATTTTATCATAATAACCTATCCACAACGAATCGCATTAGTATGTACAATAATCAATTGCTATCGTTAATTCCCATAAAATATCGAGTGGAATTAGTTTTTATTTTTCTGCAGCCGAAAAGTAAAATTCAAGCCTATATATACCTATATAAATAAATAATATTATATATCATATATATATATATATATTATATATATATATATATATATATATATATATATATATATATATATATATATATTATAAATATTATAATATATATATATATATATATAGAGAAATCTAGTTATGACTTTGAACGGTACTCGTTAGCCCAAAAAAATAGTACAGGGTATCTTTATGGACCATAAATAGACTTTCTATTATAGGGATTTGATGATTTAAATATATATAGGACCTGTTACGTTATACGACACTCCGTCAGTTTATTTTTTTATTTTTTTTTTAACTAAAGAATACCCCAAGGTAAACCGCAAAGATGCAGGAGTCGGGGTCTCTCCGGCCTTCCGGGAACGACAGGGTAGGACTATTCCCCCCCCGGGAGGGTCTCCGGAACCCCCGCCCTTTGAGTATTTGGTGTCGCGGGGGTTCCTGCCGCCCCTCCCTACGGGTATGGAAAACGTCCTTATCTTGCTCCCTCGTCGGCTCGAGCCCCTATTTTGCCGTGTAATACCTTAACAAATCAATATATATATATATATTATATAATATATATATATAATATATATATATTATATATATATATTATATATTAATACTATATAATATATATATATATATATATATATAATATATATATATATATATATATATATATATATAATATAATATATATATATATATATATATTCAACTAAATTTAACAACTATAAAATCTATTTATGTTTCCATAAAGATATATACTATTTTTTTGGGTAACGCTTACCGTAAAAAAGGTCCATCGACAAAACTAAATTACCTTTAATTCTCGTGGGTTTGCAATGACGTCGAAACACTTATAATTAAAAACTTATAACAATCTTCTAATTGAATAAATTATCTTACACTTATTTTTATAACAGTGTTTTTATTTGTATTACTTTTATTTGCAAAATACGCTAATAATTTATATCATTTTCATTTAATAAACTGCATTTTTGAGACTAAAACGAAACACAACCTAACGAACCAAAATTTACGTTACAACTGAAGAAAATTATGAGTCTACATTGGATTAAAATGTGCTAAAATTGCTAAGGTCAAAATTTTATTTAATGAATATGTAATATTTTTTTTTGAATTATAACTTCAAATATATAATTTCCCTATGATTTCTATATTATATTTTATATGTAGTTTAATTATAATAAGTTAAAATTAAAAATTATACTTTAGATCAAAAGGCCAATAGGTAGACTTTGTCCATATATATAGTATATATAATATATTATATATATATATATATATATATATTATATATATATATATATATAATATATATTAGATATATATATACTAATAATATATATATAATATATATATATAATATATATATATATATATATATATATACACATAGATATATATATATATATATATATATAAATATATATATATATATAATATATTATATATATATATATATATAATACTATATATATCTATTATATATATATATATATATTTATATATATATATATATATATTATATATATAGTATATATATATATATATAGGTGAAGAGTACACGCATCCTCGAAGTGTTGAAATTACCTTCCATTTTTTAATTGTGCACTTTTCTCTTTTGCGTTCATTTTCTTTACACACTCATCCTCAGGCAACATACACTGACTCACCATTTATCCACATATCCTATACACATGATTAAAGTACACACCCTTCTTCTAGATAACACTTTACAGCATCCCCACTACTCATATCCCTGTGTGTGGGGGGAAAGAATGGCCCACATCGTATGTCCTGCGTGTCGTAGGAGCCGACTAAGAGACGGTGATAGTTGGGTTGGGCTGCCTACTACCATCTGTTTCTTGCCAGGAATGCTAATGCAGGCCTCTGAGGAGGGTTTCGTGATCGCCGTAAAACGGCCTTCATCTTAACGGCAAATTGTATAAATTCATTACGGGAGGGTATGGTACATGGGAATGTCAGATGCAATAAAATGTTGAGGAGAAGAGGAGAGAGGTGATGGATGTATTTAGAAAGGGGCAAATAATTTGATTTGCTCGCTGTGACTGAAACAAAGATGAATGAAAACGGTGAAAATTGAGTGTGTGGTGTGAAATGTGTGTGTGCTGCGTGTGGAAATGAATGAGAGAGGAAGAGGAGTTGCAATTTTGATGAGTCCTGTGTACAAAGCGATAGTTAGACTTGATTGTGTAAGTCCTTAGAATTTTTTTCTAATGGTTAAATTTAGATTTAAAGGGCAAGGTATGTGTGGTTGTGACGTAGGTCCATCTGAGGGAAACGATGAAGAGAGAGTACGATTTTTTGGATAATTCTGAATGATGTTCTGGATGGAGTGAGTAGGAGCTTCAGATTGATAGTTTTGGGGGACCTGAATGGTTGGATAGGTGATCAAAAAAGATATGGTATAACAGGTCTTTTAGGGTTTGCGTGAGAAATGAGAATGGTAGGAAGCTGATTGATTTCTGTGAAGAGAGGTATGTGTGTAAGTATACTTTCTTTAAACCAAGAGCATCCATAAGTATACTAGAGTTGGTGAAGGTAGAGATGGTTTTCGAAGTGAAAAGTATGATTGATTTAGTGTTGGTGAAGAAGGGGATGTTGAAGTATTGTGTTAGATTGTTAAATCAGTTAGGGTTTAGGAATGGGATTATCGACCATTATGTTGTTCTATGTAAAAATTAAGTTAGTGGGGGCTTGGATGGAGAGGAAGCTGATACACGAACGGAAGTAGCTAAAATTAAGAGTGAGAAGTTAAGTGAGCAAGACAATAAGATTAAGTAATACTTAATCTTATTGTCTTGCTCACTTAACTTCTCACTCTTAATTTTAGCTACTTAATAAGTATCTAAGAGCGCTCGCTAGTAAAACGGTTGAATGGCGAAACAAGTTGACTGAACAAATCTGGGGCAAATGAAGGAAGCAATTATTAGTAGTGCAAAGAAGTATGTGGATGTGCTAAAAAGTAGGAAGTAAGAATGTTAACAGTGAATGGTGGAATGAAGAGTGATGCAAGCGGTTAAAAGTAAAAAAGAAAGCGTGGTTGAATGTACTAAAAAGCAAATGACGAAGACTCAAAAGAAGATGCTTGGAATTATATAAGGAGGAAAAATGAAATACTGAAAGGTGTATACGTAGGAGAAAACACGAGTAAATGACGTTTGGAAGTAAGCATGAATGGGACTACAAGAATAGAAAGCTCTCTGGAAGGAAGCGCGAAAGGTAAGAATGAGAATAAAGGAACATGCTTAGAATAATGAATAAGGATGGTGCTGTTTTGTAACTGATGAAATGGGTGTGAGAGAGTGTGGAAAGAACACTTCGAAAAATCTTGCACAATATTAAGAGTAATGAAGAGGTGATAGTGAATGTGTGTGGGGTTTGATGTGCAAGAAGAATAGGTATTTTGGGATGAGTTAATTAGTAGGGAGGAAGGTAATGGTGAGAAAAAAAGTTGAAGAATGGTAAATCTGCAGGATAGATGAAATTTACTGCTGAAATGATCAAGAACGGAGGCGAGATGGTGATTGATTTGATATTGGAATTGGTAAGAGAGAGTTATAGAGGTATAGTTCCAAGTGATGGAGGAGAGCGGTATTAAACCTAATATAGGGTAAGGGAGAAAAGGGGGAACTGTAGAACTGAGGGGAAAAACAAAAAAAAACCAACAAATAAAAACGAATCTAAAAAAAAAATAAAAAAAGAACAAACTAAGTTCCCACAAGAGAGAAATAAATAGTATCAAACAAAAGAAAGAATGTGAATAAAAGATAATACTTTATTCAATAATATTTTTATAATTAAACTTTCCCTACATAATTTATAAGTTAATAGAAAATTATTTTTAATTAAATAATTTTTATTATTTTTATTAAATTTTTTTTTTCATTTTTTAAATAATTTTACAATGAAATATAAGAAACATAATTACAAAAAAAATTTTATATGATCTATATATATGTGTATTATATAACTAATTCCTATTAAATATACAATAGTAATCAACAAACACCTTCAGTAAAAACTAAATACATTATAAAACAAAAAAAATGCAAAAAAATAAAAAAAAAAAAGTAAGGACAATCGAATCAATCAAAACATAGCACAACAAAAAAAAAAAATAACAAAAATAAAAAAAAATATAATATAAAAATAATGTAAAACATAAATATAAAAATAAAAACTATAAATGATTTTAATCCGATATTTGTTATTTATTTTTGAAATATACCTTTAAATTATATTAAAATTTTTTACTTTTAAAGTTACCAAATGTTTAATGAATATTTTTATTGATGTTGTAGGGAAGGGTTTTATGCTGGTATTTTGGTCGAAAGAGTGCGTCGAGTGACTGAAGGACTGATATGGGGAAGAACAAGGTGCGTTTTAGGAGTTGTAGAGGGTGTGTGGATCAATCTTTACATTGGAAACAAAATGGATTGAGAAAATGAGGCAGAAGAAGAATAAATTGTATATTGGTTTATGGATTTGCAAAAGGCGTATGAAAGGTTAATAGGGAAGGTTTATGGCAGGTCGAGTGATATATGGTGTTGGTGTAGACTCTGAATGGAATCAAAAGTATGCATGATGATAGTGAAGCATGTGTAACAATAAATGGTTTTCAATGGTGATTGGTTTAGGATTAAAGCGGAGTGAGACAGGTGTTTATGTCTACTATGGTTAATTCAATTTGTATATGGAATGGGTTATGAAAGAATTCTACAGGGGGGGGGGGGGGGGGGGGGGGGGGGGGGGGGGGCTCCCCCGGGGGGGGGGGGGGGGGGGGGGGGGGGGGGATCAATGTAAATGGATCCCTAAATTGTGACAGATATACTGGGTGAAAGGAATTAGTGAGGGTGCCCAGGAACCTATTACTGATGCGGGATGATTTGGTTGGATGTGTGCGAAGATCTGTAAGAGAGTTTTAAGAGAGTTTGTAGAGAATTTGGCAGGGTTTGATGATTGAAGGAGGCTTGAATAGGTGAACGGTGATGAAGGGAGTAAGGTATGTGTGGTTGAGACTGAGAGCGACTTGCTCAGGTGAGGAGTTGGTGTAGAAAGTGGTGTGAGCAGTGTGTGGAGAGCAAGTGTGCTGAAGTATGTGTAGTGAGTAATGGTTATATGGATTGGATGAGAAGGAACGCGACGATGCAGAGTGTAGTTAGGATATTAGATTATGTGAAGATGATGACTAAGGATAAGTATTATGAGTCATTGAGTGCAAATTAAATCGATTTAGTTAAATGTAAAGGGAATCTAAAGTTCTTAGAGTGTGATTAGAGTCAATATCCATGAGAACGAATATGTTGATTTACCTGTGTTGTTTGCCTTGTATAGTGTGAAAAAGTTAATATTTGTGTTTTTTACAGATTATAGTAAGACTTTATGTGGTGTCTGTGTGAAAAATATAAGGAAGTATAAGAGTCTAAAGTTCTAATTTGTGTTCATGATATACATTTAAGGAGTTGGGTCGTGCTAGGTGTGCTACGCAGAAATTAGATAAAATGAGATAATGAAAGTTGTTGTGATATAGAGGAAAGGGGTAGAGAAAGGAAAGAAATCTGAGGAACATGCTATTGATATATTTAAAGATGAGACAGTTTGGACCGTCTGAAAGGATTTGTAAAGCATAGGTTGTTCTATGATAGTGGTGAAAGGATGGATATAGATAGTTTTCAGGTTGGACATTATAAACAGGATTTATATATTTGTACTCTAAGCTGCGCGAGTGTTGAGCACGACCGGACTGCTGTATGAACCGAATGAAAGATATTGGTATTGATCAGTATATCGATTAGTTGTTTGAAAGGAGAGTAAATCTGTGAGTGTGTTGTGTAGAGGATGAGCGATGAAGTATTTATATTTGTAAATTTTAGATACTAGTAAACAGTGTATTGTTTTAAAATGAGCGTAGGGGAATTGTTTAAGGTGTGTGATGGTGTGCCGATTTTGCTCCACCTTGCCAATGCGCGCCATAATTTCAACCCTTTACATTTACTTATTCTTATCGCGATATGTGATGCTGTCTCTCTGCCTTCCCCGTGTGTAGCAGTGTTCTAGTGTGACTTTTTCTGAACTGCGATGAGTTCTCTCTAATTAATATTTGTGGTTGACTTGTATAGGGTGCTGTGTGTCGCTCAAGAGACTGGGTGCTTTCTTATAACAGACTGGTCATTTACTTCTGCATTCGTGTCTCCATCATTTGCCCTCGGAGTGCTCCGCTCAGGCGCGAGCCTTACCTCCCATTATTGGATCATATAGAGGACATAATTAGAAAGTGCGAACGCATCCGCTTAGTCTTAATATTACTATAATATCATTTTTCCTCATCTGGTATAATATCATTTCTCTAACCTCTATATTAACCCTAAACCTTTTAGCTCTATTGATTATAATTTATGTATATGTATGAACTTCATATATAGCTTATAATAAATATAAATTATTATCATATATCCACTCTATTAATAACTCTTTATATTAATCCTAATACAATATAATTATTTTAATTTCTATAATTTCCGTCTGAAGGGTTGGAGTATTTGCCTATGTAAACAGAAACACTTATATACCTATATTATGAGTATATACGTATACGTCCTAGTGTAAGTAAATATTCATCGGATAATCTACCTTATATGTACTTCGATGTATCATATTAGTATACTTACAATAATAAAGTCTATCTTTTCATTACTTATACTATATCATATAATCTGCGTGCTTATGTACTGATGTATTTGACTTAATACTATATAGTAAAACATATAATATAATTTTTTCAACTAGTATCTTTCTTATGAAATATAATAATATTATACCTTACAACTATTTCTATCTAAAACTAGAGTGATAACTGTTATATATTATTATTCTTATACATTATATCCTGATATATATACTGATATGAGTATAATATCTTATTATATCTATATTATAAATAGTACTTTATCTAAAGTAGTACACATATACTAACTTTGATAAATGGTTAGTAGTATATATACGTCCTCTCATACTTATTTTATAGTGTGAGGTGAAGGACTATAGTCGCTTATGCCTGACTTATAACTAAAGTGCTTAAGAGCCATTTTTTTTTTCTTATACACTACGTTACGTCAACGAATATGTTACTTGCAGCGTGGACTTGTTGCACTCACGAATAGCACGCTTATCTTATGTATACACTACATCACAGCAATAAACACGATTGACAGTCACATTCTAACTAAAAGTATAAAAAATAAATCTATACAGAGTACACCAGGCTTTGTATGACAACTCGTTATATCAAGTCCAGATCTTGTGTGAGTTATCGTTCAGTTTCTCTCTACTCTAGTGTAATATTAATAACAAACATCTTTTTCTCGTCCTTATATCCATTTATTATTAAGTATATGATTGTGAAACTGCTTTTTGATGTAACCCCATATCAGTGGACAGCACCAAGTACCTGGAGCGAAAATGATTCTTACGCAGCAGACGACACAACATCAAATGTCGTATCGAAATCCATAACCAAATTCTGTAGCAGCCGCTCGACTGTAACCGTCGGTCAGGTTCCGCGAGCCTAAACATGCGTTTTCTCATTATCTTAGTGCACTTAATCTATGAGTAGCTGTTGAGGGGTCCTCGCGTATCGTCATTATCATTACTCGAGTATCTAACTATATATATGAAATGAACTGTATATATTTGAGATTATGAATGACCGTCCATTTCGGCTTATTCTACCATCACTATGGTGGGAGTCTGTTATTAAAATAATACTAGTATATTATGACGGGATGACAAGGGTATCTTTAATCTCATTATCTATATCTATATTATGATTACAGTTGTTCACTACTACTATCACAAGGCAGAGCCCTATTCAGAGGACTGGCCTTGTTTGCACTCTCAAAAATTCTGTCTCTCGAACTACCCAGTTGGGGATTACGAAAATTACGCAGATGAGCACAGACGCATATGGCTTAGCAAATGAGGTGCTGTGAGATTAAACTTCAGCAGCGAAACCAGATAAGATGCGAGTATAGAAGGAGATTCTAGCAAAGAGACAGAAGGTGAGGCAGGGAAGAAGGCAGGAGCCACCGCAGAGAACACCTGTGAGTAACCAATATCTACACAAAATCCTTGGTAGCGTCGGAATACACAGCACAAACACATTCTTATCTGCTACGAAGAGGTCATCGTCTAATACCTATTTTATCAGCGTTCTACCGGCCGTACAAGTTGTCGGAGTAATGTTTCACTCCAAAACAGCCTGAATTAATGCAAAAATCGATCACTGCCTAATTAGAAGTAAACGATTACATTCGACGAGCAAAAAGTACCAAACCATCGATGCCCCCGCCTAATACATTCGGAATAGAGTCAAGTAGCAAGTTGAAGTGGCGGCAATAACTCACAGATAATCCAGCGTTTTATATAGGCCTTTTCTGTTCTTTCTGTACTCCATACATCGACAAGAAACGTAATTGAAACCCTTGCTATAGCTGGAGTGAACTGAGGAAGAGCCGACACTTAAAACAAATCTCGTAGTCTGAAAAGCCAAAAAACTTACTTCAGTTTCTTCTGGCATTCATAGCGTCGCACCTAGACAACCGTCACGTTGTCGATGCTGTGTCTTTCTAAGGGGACAATATTTTTTCTTTCATGTTTTATGTTTAACTGGCCCAAGGCATCTTAGTTGTTTTGAGTATTTGTCAACAGAAGAAGAGACGTGACGATAGTTGTTTGCTGATAGCAATAATGTCATTAGCGAAACATATGAAGTTAGAAGGTGTTTATGAGGAGGCCGAAAATCTGCATTCGGACTCTTTAGTTTAAGTTTTCTAAAGTAATACGTATATTCCCACTATAGGCGTTGAGACGATCACCCCAAATCAGGAAAAATTCCTCTCTCCAGTGAGTCAGCGGCGATGGCAAATTCTAGAAGCCCTGGACATACGCTCCTTATCATGAACGCAGTGCACTCCTATTCTTCTCACCAAGTTACAATAGAAGAAGCACAGAAATTGAGAGATGTGTTTCCAAGTGATAGTCTTTCGATCTCGCTAGCTCTATTACAAGTTGTGGATAGAGTTGTTGATGAGTCGGCAGGTGAGAGCATAGATTCGAGTTCATCCTGAGATACTGATGAAGTACAAGGTTTATAAAAGATAGGAGATAGAGACCAGAATCCGCGTCACCGGAAATCTACGACCTATTCACCATCCCCACGAATGTGTATAGAAAAGAAGAAGTCCGCTCCATCACCGGTAATGTGACACGGCTTCGATATTGACGATTGAAAGAAACGCTTAGAGTGATATAGATAAGGCCGAAACACAGCGTGCGAGGTATAATCAACCAGTAATGGAGTGTGCGTAGTGCTTTGAGAGCTCTATGCCACACGTTCTACACACCCTGAGTCAAATGCTTTTTTCTGATAGGTCAACAGCGCAGCTCGAAGACAGAGGGTCCATACCCTGATAGCTTATAATGCCAGAGGCAACACACTCTATCAACATCAGATAAATAGGAAAGAAATAATCGCACACACCTCACAACTCATTGCCGAACTCTTGACACAAGCACCTATCCGTTATTTAGTCTTCACCTGTGTCAGTGCGGAAAGAAGGATTCATGAATTTCCTAGTCTATCATGTCATAAAAAAGATATACGATATGTGAAAAGGGGTCCTCAAAGATTCTATGATAGACCATACCTATAGTGTGTAGATGAACCTAATCTAGTGGGCCTGAGAATCCTTCCTTTATCCGAGTTCGACCAATACGGCATTCAGAGCCGCTTCGGCTTCCTTCGCTCTTTTGGTACCAATAGGTCTTTATTGGGGTCCGTAGTTGGACATGTACTCGTGCTTCCCAACTGACTCGGGAGGAGAAAAGGGTGAGGCTGGAGTAATGAGAGTAATGAGACAAAGAATATAGTTAAAACGAGGGGGCGTTGCGGTCCAGCACGAAAAGCACATTACCTCAAAACTCGGGGAGGAATGCCATCCGGCGCCACCCCACCTCCTAACGTTCATAATCTCAGGAGCCCATGCACCCGATCAAATGTAATCCACAGGCAAGGACATAGGACACCTGAGAGAGAAGAAGGAGGAGGAGGAGGAGAGGGAGGAGGAATCCCAGAATCGTTCAGGGTTGAGTTAGAGGGAAAAATGGAGGCCGTAAGAGATTGCCTTTTTCAGTTGGAGAATTAGCAACAGCACCATCAGATCGCATAAGAGGAGGAAAGACAGAATTACAGAGAGTTGTTAGAGATGTTTTTGGCAATGTGGCAGAAAGATTTGTCAGTAGGAGGAACCAAGGAGGTTAGGCGCACTTTCGTTCGATGAAAGCCCACTTTGCTCGTCGAAGAGTATTACTGCAGCGATTTTTAACTGAGTGACAATTAGCGTGAGAGTGATAGTGAGAATGAGAATTTTTTCCACTCCCGGATACTAGCTGTCTCTAGCCTGGATGGTCAGAGAACAAGCACTATCGAACCATGAATTTGAGGAGAGAAGATTTAGTCGAAGAAGAATGAACCTTGCTCATTCCGTCAACGATTACAGCTCCCACCCTAGTGGCAGAAGCCGAAGCGTCATCAGATTCAAAGCAGTCATTTCAATTATAGTATAGCGAGAAGCGGACGCAAGGAACCCCAATTCAGCGCCGATTAAAGGCTAGAAAAAAACCGCAAGGTTCAGGATGGAGCTTTTGACGAGGAAGTATTGAAATTAAGAGATATAAGGTTGTGGTCAGATTTTACCGATAGGAGCGAAAGTGATGTATTTATAGAAAGAAGGACTAATGTGAAACATAGGTCAAAGGTGTTCAAGAATTGGTTGGGACGAGTTGTCGCGAGATGTGAGTGAGTTCTTTATTAGTTGATCCACGAATCGTTGAGGAATGCTGAAGGTTGTGATTCGGCTTCCTCCCCACCTACAATCAGTAATCATGTGAGAGTTGCTGAGAGGGACCCCAACTCATTCATGTGGGTGACATTTGAAGTCCTTTAGAATATGAAGAACCTCCGGAGGAGTGGATGAGAATATACAGTCTCGTGAGAAGTAGTAGTTAAGAGAATTTCAAAGGAAAGAGTTGAAAATCTGTTCTGTAGCAAAAACCTAGCAAGTAAGCAGATAGCACAGATTATTGTAGTAGAAGAAAGAAAGGGGGGGGGGAAAAGATTTGAGCCATAGAACATCGAAGTTAGTAGATATCTTTCTGTCTTACTTCGCAGATTCACGAGATAGTGTACAGGTAATACGTGTTTATGCTTTACATAAGCAAAGTACTCCACCCTTCAGACGGAGAAAATTATTAAATAAAAATTATAGACATCAGTGATATACGATAAGAGATGAATTCTTACCAAAATCTGAGTCTCAAACAAGAGCAAAGGTTAGGGTATAGGGTTAGAGAAATGATATGTCCAGAGAGGAAAAAAAGTTAGAGTTTTAAGCCCCGCGGATGTTGATAAAGTTAATGGAAAAGCCCGCGCTCTACGCAAATCTGCCACTGCACCACAACACATCTGTCTCTTTCGACAACACACCAAACACCCTACACACCACACAGCAAATAAAGAAACAATAGACAAAAACAGACCTAAAACAAAGGGTGAAATCGGATAAAATTGGAACACACACTAATTCCTAATTTTAAAAAATTTAAGTACGTAAAATTAAATTTTTTAAAAACCTCAGCTACTATACAATGAAAAAAATAAAACTTTAAACCTATTCAACTTTGCTACACTCGGATAGGCCAAATAAAATTTTTTGTTTTAAAAACCTACAACTAAAAAAAAATGAAAAAATTTTTTAAAACTGAAACTTATCTTTTTAAAACGCCAAACGCAGACCTCGTCCGAAACGAATAAATGATTAATTATCGAGAGATGCAATTAAATAAAACTTTCAATTAAAACAAAATAGATTTTGAAAAAAACACAAATACTTTTTCACTAAACACAGCACAACATAATATTAACGATATATATATATATATATAGTATATATATATATATATATATATATATTATAGTGATATAATATATTATTATATATAGTATATATATATATATATATATATATATATATATATATATATATATATATTAATATAAATATATATATATTGTAATATATATATATATATAAATAGGTACATTGTCACCGCCACTCACGGGAAAAGCCCTATTCAAGGAGGGGATGTTGAACACCTCAAAACAACAGCCGATATTGAGCGATTTGAAAGAAAGCTAGATATAGTAAGCAAGAAAAGGACGACGGCTAATCTTAGGGGAGCGTTGGAGAGCAGTGACGTCGCTGCCATACCCTGTCAAAATGCTTTGGATATGTCAAGCGCTACACCACGCAAGTCTCCCCGTTTCCTAAAGTGGAAAACCATAAATCTGTTAAATAGGAAAGTATATCGCCAGTAGACCTCGCGCCGAAAGTCGTACTGCCGATCGGAAAGAAGGGAATGGATTCCAGGATGGTATAATGGTATAAGAAATGAGAGTGAGAAGGTTCAAAGATCTTAGGAGAAGAATACATGGTTAGATGCTATAGGCGACAGATTATTTTTGTTTTCTTTTTTTGATTTTTAAGGATCAGAGCGGCTTCCCTTTTTTCGGAATAGGTTGGGCATATGCGAGCTTCCAACACTGAGGGAAAGTGCTAGCATTGAGGCATAGAGAATATAGTTGAACGAGGAGCAGGGTCAGCAGAGAAGCACACTCCCTCAAAACTCGGGGAGGAATGCCATCCGGGCCACCCGCCTTCCTAACGTTCATAGATTTGAGGAGCCAATACACCCGATCAAATTTAATCACAAGCAAAGACATACGACAACTGAGAGGAGAAGGAGGAGGAAGAGGAATGCCAGAATCATCCAGGGTTGAGTTAGAGAAAAATAGAGGCCAAAGAGAGTGCCTTTCAAGTAGGAGTATTAGCACAGAATCATCAGGCGAATAAGAGAAGGAAAGGTATGATTTACAGGAAGTTGTTGAGATTTTTTAGCAAAGGCCAGAAATATTTGTCAGTATGAGAACCAAAGAGGTAAGCGCACTTTCGTTTAATGAATGTCCGCTTTGCAACGATTTCTAGCTGAATTAAAATTAGCGAGAGTGATAGGAGAATGAGAATTTTTCCACACCCGATTCACACTGTCTCTAGCCTGAATGGCCAGAGAACAAGCACGATCGAACCATGAATTTTGAAGAGAAAACGATTTAGTTGAAGAAGCGAATAACCTGCCTCCATTCCATCAACATTACAGCTCCCACTTATTGCAGAGCTGAAGCGTCTTCAGAGTCAAAGCAGTCACTCCAATTATAGTTAGCGTAGAAGCAATGCAATGCCCCGTCGGCCCGATCAAAGTGTCAGAAAAAACGCATAGGCAGGATGGAGCTGTTGGATATATATATATATATATATATATTATTAAGTATATATATATATATTATATAATATAATATATATAGTATATAATAATATATATAATATATATATATAATATTATATATATATATATATATATATATAATATATTATATATATTATTATATATATATATTATTAGAGAGCACCCGGAAAAGTAATTTTGGCCGGAGGCTTGTAAGGGCTCCGGCCCGGTTGAATAGAATTTCCTTTTATTGAACTTACTCTTATAGTATATATATATTTATATATATATATAATATATATATAATATATATATATATATATATATAATATATATAATATAATTATATATATATATATATATATATATATATATATATATATTCATATTATATTATATTGTAAAGTTTAGTCCCAGCACTAGCCAATAATGTAAAGTTTTAACCTTAATGATACAACTAAAGGTGGCAGGATAAAAGAGACAACTTTAATAATAAATAATTTAATAACATTAAAAATGAAATAAATACAACTTCGGAGTAAGCGTTCATAGGTTCAATATTTACATTAATGGAAAAAAAAAATACCATTAAAAGGGGCAAGTTTGACTACAAACTTGGGGCAGTACCAACTACCGGGATAAAGGGAGCAGTACCGGTACCAACCAGTAACTACTATCCTGTCTGGTACCAACCGGACAGGTGGAAGTAGTCGTTAGACTAAGCGACGGTACCAACCGTCTCAAAGGGAACCAACCTTCGGTACCAACCAAAGATTGGGTTGTCTCCTCGGTACCAACCAAGTTTGACGGGGGAATAGCTAATTAAAGCTAGGCGACGGTACCAACCGTCTCAAAGGGAACCAACCTTCGGTACCAACCAAAGATTGGGTTGTCAACTCGGTACCAACCAAGTATGACGGGGAGGCTAACTCGGTACCAACCAAGTATAGCGGGATGAATAGCTAATTAAAGCTAGGCGGCAGTACCAACTGTCTCAGAGGGGCCAACCTTCGGTACCAACCAAAGATTGGGTTGTCAACTCGGTACCAACCAATATGACGGGGAGGCTAATTCGTATCAAACCAAGTTAGCGGAGGGAATAGCTGAATTTAAAGCTAGGAGACGGTAGCCAACCGTCTCAAAGGGAAACCAACCTTCGGGACAACCAAAGATTGGCGTTGTCACTTGGTACCAACCAAGTTTGACGCCAGCTGAAAAGTTAGACCTTTCTAAAGTAGTCAGACTACAGTTGCTAGCAAGGGAACAATAAGGAGATCAACTCCTTGCTCTTCCTGTTGAGTAGATTTTCGGTGCCTGTTATTCCGAAATGAAGTTTCAACGCTCCAGTCTTAAATAATAATGTACTACAGCTTAACTAAGTTTATACAATATAAATAAAAATTATATAAACTAACTTATATCAAAATTAACTGTACTTACTCAAAAATAAAGGGAAACTAAATATTTTTTAATCTCCCATTATAACTAGATAGGACTAAATAAATAAAAAAACATTGTTAACCTTATAAAAAATAAATTATACGTAATTACTTTACATAAGAATATATAAAATAAATAAATACATCAAATTATATCAAATTTAATAAATCCTTTGGCTTATTTATTTATAATAAACTTAAAGCATTCCTAAAAGTAATTTTATCCTTAACAAAATAAACCAAGATGGCATAGATATCGACATGAATGTTCAACAGAAATAAAAAAATAGATAATAAGAATTATAAAAGTTATAATATGGAAGAAACTAATGTTATTCGTAAATTTTATCTTAACACATTTAACTATAAATGGATTATTTGATGACTAGGAATATAAAAAAGAAAACATAAAAATTAACTAACTCTTAAAAATTACGATGACTCAAACTTAGAATGGAAGCTTTGGTCACAACATAATAGGTCTTTCAAAATATATCATTGAGGAGCTCAAAAAGTTAAAACAACAAATCTAAACGTTATTTCAAGAATTTTAAGTAATTAAATAATGATTTTACCTTATATAATATTAAATATAATATAAAAATTTTGAATACTGATTTAATAAAATAAACCTAATAAAGCTTACAAAAAGACAATAAAATGATTATTAAATTACTTCAGTTGTCCATAATATTTTAGTTTGCATCAGAGAAAATCGAAATAAAAGATATAACTTTTATAAATGGAATGGCAATTTTCAAGCCTTTCAACAAATCATAACTTTTGTTTTACGACGAATTATGAAATGAAATATATATCAAAAAATAGAGAAAAATAAACTACATTATATAAAAATAATGTCTTCCTGAAATAATATCTGCTAATACCTTTTCCAACCGTCATTTGTTGGTAAATGAGTCTTTTAAACTAAAGCACGTGAGCAGATTCCTTTTTAAAAGGTAAACTAATCTATTTTATTTTATTTAAGATTTTATATAATAATTAAAAATTTTACATTACTCCCTCTATTATTTAATAAAATTAAAGAAAATGAAAAAGATTAGTCAATTAAATTTAAGTTTACGGGCCATGAATTTTCATACTCGATATTCCTTAAGAATAATCTTAAAAAATGAATCAATGGGCATAAATAGGGTTTCCATATTAATTTTTAGTGATAATAATGCAATTTTTAATTCCTGAAAAGACAAAAATATAGATAATTAGTAACGGCAATACTACTTTCTTAAATTTCAACTTATCAAACATTAAAATATCTTTATCAAAACCATTAATATCTTTATCAAAACCATTAATATTTTATCAAAACCATTAATATCTTTATCAAAACCATGTCCCGAAGTAGGATGCATAAAGAGCTCATTTATCATCCTAGTTCTATTTCAGCGGCCTTACAATAGCATTTCCTAAGAAAACTCTCTATTTTGAACTAAATCGGTAAGGAAAATTTTTGACATATCACCATGTCAACCGCAAGACATAACCAAAAAGGCAGCACTGGTTGGCTCCTATTACTCACTTTGTTGCAACATAAACATCAATTCTATCATCAAACATCAATTATATCATCTACTATTTAAACTTTAACTTAATTGCTACCATTACTTAGTACTAATTTTCCACGACTAATTATCTATGCTTACAGGAAATCTAAAACTTCTGAAGATCATGAAAATAACTTATTTATGCTAAATAAGTTTGAAAGCTTTATACTCTATTGCCCGTTTTGAACTCATTCTATATCGGTGGAACTTTCCTCTTGATCTTAAACTATATCTACTATTATCACTATTATTTTCATTTTCACTATTATCATCAATATTATCATTATTATTATCATTATCATTATCATCATTATCATCATTATCATCATTATCATCATTATCATCATTATCATCATTATCATTATTATCATTATTTATATATCTTCATTATTATATACGCATGAACCATATGGAATAAAAATTAATTCTGAATCCATGAGTCAGAATCAGTCTCTATATTCTCATGTTCGATAGGATTATTGGCAAACTCGTCATCGTTGTAGGGGTTTGGGTCATAATTTAAATAGGGAACATTATATTCCTTAATTCTATTTACATGGACACTTTCATTTCTCTTTGTGTTATCATAAATAGGTTTTATAATATAGTTTACTGGTGAAATTTTATCAATTATACGATAAGGTCCCATCCATCTAAATTTTAGTTTACTTCCCTTACCAACTCTATAATTGTTTCTTAGCATAACTAAATCTCCTATTTCAAAATCTTTGTAATTTTGGGATTTATAGTACTTTCTTTGTTTAGATTGGGATTCCTTATGATTTAAAAGAGTTCTTCTGTAGGCATTATTCATTTTAGTAATTAGATTGTGATTATAGTTGCTACTTTCATAATCGTATATTTTAGCTGTATTTATTATGTCTGAAAGGGGTAAAGTGGCATCTCGCCCAAAAAAGAGAAAAAATGGAATTTCTTGGATTCCAGAATGCAGGGATGTATTAAGAGCAAGGGTAACAAAAGATAGATAATTTTCCCAATGATATAATGAATTATTTTCCAAAGCTGAAGCTAAAGCATTCTTAATACTCCTATTGCTTCTTTCAATGTAAGGATTAGATTGCGCGTGGAAGGTAGTTGTGTAGTGGAGTTTACATTTATAAAGTTCACAAGTATCTTTAAAGAGTTTGGAGTGAAATTGTGTACCATTATCAACAGTAATGTGGAGAGGTGCTGAAAATCTTGTAATATAATCAATAAGACAATTTACTATAGTTTCTTTAGTTATATTGGGAAATGGAAGGTTTGAAGAAAAAGAAAAACGGGGAGAAATGGTCAATGATGAGAAAAATATATTTATTTCCAACATTGTATTTTATAAAGGACCCATAATGTCAATTCCTAACCAAGTTCCTGGGGATGAAGTGTCGATTTAGCAAGTTGAAGAGGCTTTAATATTTATTATGGCGATATTTTTTGACATAAATAATAGGCAACTTCTAATATACATAATTTATTCATTTATTATATGATCTTTGTGAACATATGTTAGGTCATCTATAAGTATATATAATAAATCAGCTGAGATTTTCGAGCGTCTATGTTCAGATGGTCTCTTATGAACGCAGCACATGATATATAAACTATTACATTTAGGTCAGATCGACATGTTAGCGTACTCTCCACAAACCGACATTCAGAAAAAAGGCGTAACTAAGCCGGATAAATATAAGAGAGCCGAATAGCCCAAGTACCTCCCTTGATGCAATACTTCCATCCTTATAGAAGAGCCAGGAACAAAGCAATTTTTGTTTCAATAACTACACTATTTATGTTTAATAAATAGGGTAAAAATAATAAACAATTCATTTGTTTTTTGCAACCTTAGACAAGCATATTAGTGCAAAACTGTCATATAATATCTCTAGTAAAACATTTTCAGTAGTATTTAATTAATAATTCCTCGTATTATAGCTTATGTTATACTCTAATCTTACCATAATGATGATCATTAATGCTATTCTTTTCTTTTATATTCTCTGAGTCTATTAAATATTTGTGAATAATGAGTCTAATAGATATATATATAGGTAATTATATATAATTATATTATTAATATAACTTGTGACACTTCTAACTAATTAGTATCTAGTAATATAAGATAATTTACTAATGCTCTTCTTAGAACATAGTACACTAAATCTAATTTTAATATCGATAAATATTAAATCCATCTGAAATGAGAGGAGAGCCCATCTAGCTAATTCTTGTGAGTAATTATGTAACTAAGGTGTTTATAAATTTTAAATTATTGTATACTAAGTGCTTTGATGGCTACGTAAACAGCAGTAAATTTATATGCCGTTAAAATAAATTATAATAATCAAAAATAAAAGAAGACTTAACTAAGGCCAAAGCTTCTCGTTCAGTTTAGTAGTTAGTCATGTAATTTTGTTATTCTCGCCTGCAATTGAAAGTTTATCTTTGAAAATCATATTCGAGCAATAAAGATAATGAACTGCTGCTGCGTATGGTCCTTTTAAGATTCCGTGTGCACTCTAATCAGCTATGACAACCATAGCAGAGTCCACGTATGCAGACTACCCTCATTAATGGTATGTATATACTTATTCACAATAGATAGAACGGTTTAGATGGTCGAGTAATAACAATATGTGAGAAGGAGAAGTATAATATTTTAGAAAGTATCTATAGAGTGAGAAGTGTATCGTTGTAAGTATTAGATCTCTCTGATTATCGAGAGTTGCTGTCTTAACTTCATCCAATTGCCTCGTTTACCAACTGTTTTCTTTGTTACGTCTGTGACAGCTTGCCCTGAAAGTTAATATAGCAATATGAGCGCTGACAATGAGGATATAAGTTTCTTTGGTTTATCGAGAGCGGATGCATAAATAGACTCAGAAGCGGCTTCTCTCTCAAATCCTAGTGTTTATACAGAGTCAAGACTCTTTTACATTCGTGTACAAGAAGCCTTGAATAGGTGGAAGGTTACTGAAGTCCCAATGGGCATGAGAGAATATATCAAGATGCGTGAGTACAGAATTCACGTATGAAACTTTAATGGAATAAATCTATTAGTATGATATACCTATTATATGCGTAATATGAATTGGTGTCTCGTGAAAAATAAGTTATAGCTAGAGTATATTTTGTGGCGAACTTACGACTTGTTTGTATGAGAAGTATATAAAGTTTATTAATCGCAGCCAGTATTTTTATGTACCGATGATCTTCATCGATGAAACGAAGATTGACCGAGTTGAACCGGAAGAATTTGTATTGTCTCTAAGATTTCTCCGCAGTAGAGTGTGTGTTCATAAATGATGGATTTCAACTCACGTTAGTCAGAAATTAGTAGAGTCAGTCACGCGAAGATTAATCATCATATAGCGAGACAGAACTTTCGTCTATGAACACTGAGTATAAAAAAGTAATTTAAGATAGGTGTGCGACACCAGATATGATGCAACTACTCCGCTTAGGCTGCAATCTATAAGCCACATCTGCTAAGCATGTCTGGTACAACTATAGTGTGAGATTGTCAGCGTCCCGAAATGAAAAACTAGATTTATAATGTTCAAGATCTTCAAGCATATGCTCCTGAGTAATATCATAATTAAGTTGGTATAACCCTTAAGATCACAGATTGTCGAAGAGACTGTAAGATAAATCTACTTATGAAGATGACCAGTCCATAGTGAAGGCATTTTACGAATATTCATCCTTCAATGTGCATGTGGAGCTATTAGCCAGTAGGACTTCTGTTTGCGGGTAATAAATGTTTGATAAGTGCGAGTGGTGTCCATGAAGGAACGCAGCATCGAACACAAATCTCATTGGTCCATCAGATTTCTTTATAATATAACTGGACTACCCCATCATGGCTAATTTGATTTTTCTATTAATCCTAGTTCTAACATCTTATTAATATGGTGATTCATCTTTGATGAAATCACCTTAGATGATCGTGTTGTGTGGAGATAGATGTCATATATTAGGTAGATTATGGTATAAGGTTACATAGTTCGCGAGATGGAGAGATGAATGGATGGGAGTACCTCCAGTAATTTTATGGTTTTATCAGCTTGCATAATCCGGTAGGAGAAAAGCAGGAAGACTCTGCGAGTCTGAACGAATGGAATGCTCTGCAATGCCTCCTTGTGTTTATTTGAACCTGAGGTCTGTGCTCTTACAATACGTTAGTAAGTACTGGTTACAGGCTTTAGAAGGAAAAGTAAATGGAGAATGTTGTAAGATTATCATTGAATTAATAAATATCCTGTTAAAAATCTATAATGAGTATGTGTTCTTTAGTCTTTGATAGAATGAGAATCTCAAGGTGTACTTATATAAGTTCATGCTCTCATGACAGAGTGTATAATAAATATCACCAACAATTCCTTTTTTATTTAATTAATAACATCTATTAGTGAGTCTAAATAATCACGTACTCAGTTAATAATGTATTGATTTGTAACTCTAATTACATTAATCACAATAAGCTAAAGTAATTTATTCCATATCTATTATTCCTTAATCTTTAGTCTGCAATTTTGTGAGTTCTAGATATGTTTATTATTTTTCTCATATATATTACGTGTCATACTGTTGTAATGGAATATGAGTTTAATAATAAATATACGGGTTAAGTTAATTATAATTTTTTTTCATCCATTATTATACTTACTATCAAAGGTGGAATTATTTTTTTATTGAAACATATAAACAAGTGTGTTATTGAATTATAAGATTATAAATGACATAGTGGTTTTATGTAGATTTATTTATATATTTATATGAATTTTTATTTTAAATCAATATAAAAATGCTAAACTACCTAACTTTTTATAAATTTAACATATCTCTTTTATGTGTTAATTTATCACCAGGAAATTGTGTTATATTTTCATAAAATAATATGTATCTCATATGTTAATTAATAAATTAACTTTTTACCATATTTATTTTAATTAAAAGAAGAAACCTATTACCTATCACTTATTAAATTTCTCCAGTGACATCTGAAACTCATATAACTTTTTAATTAAATAATAGTACCTTATTTAATATGTTTTACATAATATAATCAGGATTACCATTAATCAAATAATTTAGATAAATATATAGACTGTCACGTGACAATAATAGAGATTGAAGATCCCCAAAATCGAAAAAAAGCTAAATTGTTTGATTGAGTAGAATTAACGTACGTAGATTTCTTAATTAATGTGAGGTAACTGTCAATATCTTTGTCTATATAATTAGGATCGAGACTTTATTATAGTATTTATTTGGTATACTAATGTATATATAAATTTAGGAGTGAATTTGTGTGTATCTAACTGGAATATTTAAATATTATAGTAAAGCTAATTAATTCTTATAGACCTGCCGTTCATTTATCAGTTAGTAATAATAACATATTTTATTGGTGTTATTATATTAAATACGATGTCTAAATTATTGGTGCATATTGATTATTTGGAAAACTATTGACTGAAGTTATCGTGACTTAATAAAAATTTCGTCCTGTACACCTGAGAAATGGGAAAACTCTTAACTTGAATATTCTGGTTATAACTTATATTTATATAGTTATATATATTTATCGTTTATTATTAGGGAACTAATTTTATCTCATAGCTATTCTTAGCTCAGTTGGTAAAACAAGCTATGTGAGATGTTCCGATTATATTATGGATTCTTTGAGCTAAATTTCTGCCATTATATAATCTTTTAAATTTACATAAGATAAATAAGATCCTAGAGATCCTCAATGTAAAATTGATTATCCTATAATGACACTCTATGATCTCTATCTCAGACCGGTTAACCGTGAACGATGTCAAATTAGTTAACCTATCTTCCGATTACCATATTATATAGACCAGTGAGCTCATCGACTATTTCTACACTATTGATTAATCATCAAGTTCTGTATAAATTGTTGTCCGTTAAATGAACTACACTAACGGCCTAACCCAATTTAAGGTCATCCTTGTTTAATATTAGTATAACTGATTATATGCTTTCTTGCTTTGAAATTATATTTTAAACCTTTTTTCTAAAAATGAAACCTAATTCACTAAAAACTTAAGATCATTCAATTTCTGGGTTTGCGAATTTAGATTAAGAGTCTGCAGCAGTCAAGACATAAACATTACGTAAAATTGACCTTAATTATCGTCAGTTCCAATTTTCCTAAGTTTGCTGTTAGCATGTTATTTTAAATGATTAATTAAAGCTTTTTGAAGCTTGTCATTACACGGTCAGCCCCACCTTTTGAATAGTGTTTGGAATTCTACACTAAATATATTAATATAAATAGATAGATACTAGTAAATTTAACGTTGATTATTATTTCTATCGTTATTGCCATTTAATTATAAATATATAAAAGAATAAATATAAGTATAATATTAAAAATAAAAAATTACCTTATTAAATAGTATACCCCTTAATATTTAATAATATATATATATAAATTATTTGGTTGTATTATTTACTCTATAAATAAATAAATAACTAACTATGATAATAATATAGTTCCTAATATATCTAGTCTAATATATCTACCAGTGAGGTAAAGTTTAAGATCCCAGTGCTAAGCCAAACAACAATGTAAAAGTTTTAACCTATCAATATACAAACTATAATATTAGTTATAAAATAATATTATATGCGTGGCAGATAAAAAAGATGACAACTTATATAATAATATATATAATATAAGTATTATAATACAAATAATTGAACTATATTATATATATAATTAGTAACTACGTAATACATACTTACTAGCAGAGAAAGCGTTCATATAAGGTATTCATAATATTTATCATAAATTGAGTAGATAAAAAAACTATATATATATAAATACTATTAAAAAGGGGCAAGTTTGAAACTATACATATTTGGTATAATGCATGTACACAACTTCCTAGGTATAATATAGGATAAAGGAAGCAGTACCTAGGTACTCAACCTATAAAACTACTTATACCTGTTCTTAACCAACCGGACAGTGATGCGAAGTAGTCGTTACACTAAGTCCAGACTATATATATATGTATTAACCATACCGTCTCAAAGGGATAACTCAACCTTTCGGTACCAACTCTAATAATTGTTGGAGTTTCTACTTCTAATATATATCGGTACCAATCCATCGTTTGACGTGTAATATGGATAAGATTAGCTCTACTAAGTTAGACCAAAGAGAAAAAAAAATGAATATAATAATCTAATGTCGTACGGGTACGCGTAACCGTCATCGAAGTGGACCAATGCAAAACACTTCTGTAATTTGTGTAATCCAACTCTAAAGAATTAGAATATAGTACAAACGCGAAGTAAATCACAAACCAAGTATAGTATCTGAGTGTTTAGCCGCTATCTACAAACCTATAGTCTGTACTCAACACAAGTATAACTGAAGCAAGCTTAAGGCTATTGGTAATATCTTATCTAGAGATATGACTATTGGTCAACGCGTACCAACCGTCTCAAGAGGAATATACACACCTTCTCGTTTGTAGAGGGGCTCCAAATCACAAATAAAAAGATGATGGTTTGAGTTGTCAACTCTATATATTATCTCATACATTTAGTGGAATGCACGGCGGCCCACCCTCATCCTCATATCATCCCCACGTCCCCGCTAAGGATCACCGACAACTGCCTCTCCGCCATGCTCTCTCAACGCGGGTCCGTGGATGGAGTATATGAGGTTATATATTATATTACTAAAGAGCGAACTACTCCATAAATTATAGTAATATCCGAAGATATCACAACCGAATCTCTAAAGAAGGAAACCCTCATATACAAGCAATATACTCATATCTGATACAGAACCAGAAAGATTGGATATAATAATAGATCCGTTAGGTTCAAACTTCTCTTTGTTAAATTCTTTATACTGCCATTACAGTACAGTCATTCACTATTTATAAAAATTTACCTAACAATTCATCACCGCAAATAGCGAAACACTGCACTTCACCTCGTTAGAGAAAATTGAAACCAATAAAGAAAATTTCTCGAAATTTCCCGTTGTTTTTTCCCAGTCCGAAAATTTCCCTATAAACCCGGAGTCCCATTCTCTTTATAATGTCTATATATTAACGTACCATACTAAAAGTTTGACGCCAGCTGAAGAAGTTAGACTTCTTAAAGTAGTCAGACTTCAGCTATCTTTTCAGAACAATTTCAGAATAACAGAAATCAAACCACATAAATGTCTTGTTCCTGGCTATTGAGTTAGATTTTGCGGGCCTTGAGTTGTTTTATGAAATGAAGGTGTTGAAGGTGACTGAAGTGTATTATAAATAAAATTAATAATTATACTACTAAAGTAAACTATAGTTATATTATATCAAACAAATATATCTTAATAAGCTGTAAAATAATATAAACTAACTATTGATATCAAATATAAATACTCTAGTAGCATTACGCAGCATAAAAAAGGTCAAGTAGATAATAATCTTTTTCTATTTCAAACCTACATCAGACGGTATTAGTGTCTGCACAAAATGATGATCATTCTGCTGGACACATTGGACACTTAAATTCTGTTAGGCAGAGTCATCATGGGGAAAATAATAATTTCTCTCTCTATGGCCTACCGAAATATGTTCATACAACATTCAAATTATATGTGAAAAATTGAAATAACAATGTGCTGATAAATAATTTGGCCTTAATGAACCTAATAATAAAACATCAAATTAGATAAAATTCAATAAATCCTGAATGGCATTTATTTACTTGTTAAATAACTTATTACCTTAAGGTAAATAGATTAAATTTATTATGATAAGTAAATGATTAATAACTTCAAAATCAAGATTGTCATATATTAGCATCATGATTACTCAGAAAATGACAACCGTGAAATTAAATAACAATAGTTATAAGGTATATTAAAGTTAATTTATTGAAGAAAGTAAACTAATATATTTATTCGTAAATATAAAATGTTTATTCATAGACACTATAATTTAACTATATAAACTAAGACTTTGGCTCGCGTCCTTAACAGGAGCAAGACTTGTCCCCTGAGCACGTGCTACGCACCGGCATGAAGTATCTTCGTGACTTACGCTCGCACGATAGTAAAACTAGCTGTGAAATAAAAATTTCAATTGTTAAGACCAAATAAATTGATAGTATTGATAAACCGTTACGGTATATTTTCTAGGTCTATAATATGTTTATAATATATATTTGAATAAATAATTAATGGGAATAAGAAACTCAAAAGAGTAATAATAATTTATTTTAAATTAATAATTAATTTTATTGTCAATATAGGAAATCAATAAATTTAGGTACCGGACCGGTAATGCGAAAGGATGTATTAGTTTCATAATAATATGTAATGTGCTATTCACAACATCATAAACAATAGAATCGATACGTAAATTATAAGGTGATAATACGTTTATATTTTGTCAAATTTAAAAAATTAAAAAGGATATTAGATAATATTTGGAAAAATTCGGACAAAAATAACTTAGAGCTACGTATTTAAAAAAAAAAACTTAGTCTTTCTTTAAAATTAATTTTTATCATAAAAAGGCTAAAGGATAAAATTACTGAATTCGAAAATTCAAACTTAGAATTTGATAAGCTTTGGTCACAACTTTATAATAGGTTACTTTCAAATATATCTAAATAATTTGAGGCAGTCTCAAAGTTTAATAACAAACAATTAAAATTGGCAGTAAATAATTCTGTAGTTAGAATAATAATGATTTAACCTTTTATATAATATAAATTAAAATATATAAAATAATGATATAATTAAATAAATAAAATTTAAAAATAATAAGCTTATATATAAAAATAACATAAATAATGATTAAAATTAAATTATCATATAGTATGTCTAATATAATATTTTCATTTGTCAATCAGTAGATAAATCGAAATAAAAAGATTTATATATATAACTATTATATAAATGGAATGTGCAAATTTTTCAAGCCATTTATCACCAAGTGGAATAGTCGGTTTGACGAACGAATGAAATTGAAATAGAATATATTATAACTCAAAAGATGATGACGCCAGAAGAAGAGTAAACGGTACGATCAGTATAAAGATAGCTGCTACTTGCGCGTACAACTATACTATAACTAGCTTATATATTACTATAATACACCATACTCTCTATCAGTTAGTTTAGTGTCAATTACCTCTATTATACCATAAAACTCACCAAGCACGAGGGTATGACAGATATCTCTATATATTTAAATAGGTATATAAACTAAATCTATTATTATTATTATTTTATATTTTAAGATTTTTTATATTATTAATAATTAATATATATAATATATTTTTAACAATATATAGTATATATAATATAATATATATATATATATATATATATATTTAATTATGAAAATAGATATTATAAATGTTTATATATTATAATTTATATAGGAAATAATGGAGTATCTTATTTGGTTTGTCTATAAATAATTATGGTAGTAAATGAATAGATTAATTTATAGTTAAGTTATTGGTGATTATTAGTGTTAGGTTATAGAGTTAAGGTACTTATGATTATATTATAGGTTAGGTTAAGGTATAGCTTAAGTTAATGTTAAGTTTAAGGTTAAGTTAGTTATTATATAGGTTAGGTTATTTCAAAAAATTAGATAATGTTTATTATAAAAGAATAAATATATATAGGAAATAAGATACACGGACTTGATAGCTAATAAAATAAAATAATAGGATTTTATTAAAGTTTAAGTACACTAAATGAACCAGCGAATTACGTCTCTGACTAGAATAACAATAATAACCCTTGAGGTCGTGTAAAACTTTAATGAAATAATTATTAAAAAGTTATATTAACTTAATTTAATTAATATTATTACCCAGCTATAATTATTTCCCATTTTAATAAATAAAGATAAGTTAAAGAATGTGTTTAATTGTTGGAATAGTGAGAAGAGACAGGAGAAAGCTTAAGTACTCAAATTAGGTAAAGGCTGTAATAAATAAACATCACTCTTTCTGAGAAAGTATACTAAGCCTATTCATAAATGAGTGATGGTAGTGACTTAAGCTTTTAGAGTTGACCATTTTGAGCATTCTTTGTGTATTTTGAAAATAATTAAATAATATGAGACATATTTTCTTAAGTTCGTAGACACTAACCGTCCGACACAATCACCTAAGGATATAAGATACTGCACAATAAAGACAATTTTGTTTGATATTACAGTCTAGCTATTATTATTATTTATATATATATATATATATATTTATATATATAATATATATATATAAGGTTAGATATTATTGCCACATCCAAATCAAGCGCTTTTTATTAATGAAATTATAATATTTCTCAAATCTTTAAGCTACTTTCTAAAAACTAAGAGTACTGCCATACACTTTCTAGTTCTTTTTAAAAACAGTATACATGACAGTGAGGAGTGAGTCCCAAATACTTGTGTAAGTTTACGATCAGAAATCTATAAGTTGCAACTAGTTTATATATATTGTTACTTATGTGAATAAGGTTTTGTGAGTATAGGTGCTAATTCAACGTAATTAAGGTGTGTTAGATAAATGATACAGGCTATTTATTTAATTTAAATATGTTGATTGATTAATTATTATTAATTAATGTGGATTAATGATGTATAGATTCCTTTCAATATAATTTTTTTTTACCTTTTGTATTTAGTCATACTATATCACTATACATAGTGAGAGTCTAAGAAAATGAATCAGTTTTATATAATTGTATCTACATATATTCTATACTAATTTATATTTTCATAAGGCATATCTTTTTAATCTTATCCAGGCTATTTATATAATATATATAATATATAATATATATATATAATATATATTAATATATATTAATATATATATATATATATTATATATATATATTATATTAGTATATATATATATATATATATAATATATTAATATATATATATATATATAATATTATATATATATAATATATATATAATTAATATATTATATATTATATATAGAATATATATTAATATATATATAATAATATATATAATATATATATATATATATAATATATATATATATATTATAATTAATATTATTTTTTATACAAGTATTTTAGATTTAATTTAAAAATATTAACACAATCTTAACTTAATTAATTTTTTCTAATTTATTCTGGATATATATAAGTCTTATACTCTAAAGTGTGGGGTATTACTATTATAAGATAGAAAGTAAGCGAATTTAATAGTAAAGCTGGGTGTGTGAATTTGAGATTTATTATTTAGTTGAGCGCTTACTAGAGGTAATACTATATATATTTACCTATTAATAGAATAGAAACAAAAATGATAAGGTATATAATATATTTCAAATAATATTATTAGCTACATAATCCTTTACCGGATATATCATCTTGATAATAGTAACATTAAATAATAACACATCAATATTTGTGAAAGATTAAAATGATATATTAATCTATGAATATCTTCAAAGAGGTGAGAAAGTGCCGGAAATAAAGAAAATACTAATAATATTGAGTATATCAACATATTATCTACAGCATGAGATGTGAATATCCTAATGTCCATATCTCAATATCATAATATACACTTATATCTACCTCTGTTTAAAAAATATAAAAAAGATTTCTCAGTTATAACCTACTAATCATGTTTATGAAATAATTGAGAAGAACTAAAGGATTTGGAAGACTATAATACATTTAGATATAAACAGCATCAGATAAAATTCATTTCAAAATGTATAGTTAAAAATTGTAATTATGTAGGACTAATCTAGTCTCATATTTTATATATTTGATGTATAATAAATCTATTAATAATATATATAGTGATTTTAATAAGTGTTAATAAATTCACGTATGTCCTATAATTAATACATAATTTTCCAATCAAGTGAATATATAATATTAATACGTTCATTATGATTTCAGAAGAGATTTATATCCAACAATATTTATATATAGAAGAGGAGTGAAAAGTAAAACAATATATAAATTTTAATTAAACTACTATCAGCTTGCAAAAAATTTCAAATACACTACCTACTCTATAACAATTTAAACTATCAGTATATTTGGTATACTTGTTCATATGACAAATTAGAAAGTTATTATTATGTTAAATAATATTAAATTAATCTGACATTGGATGCAAAATTATCAAAAATGATAAAGACGTATAAACTATTACTAAAAATCTGTAGTTATTTAGTGTTTTCTCATATCAGCATGAAATATGAGTTGTCTAAATAAGTGTATATAAATACTTAGATAGCTGTTATTAAAAAATTAGATAAATATCAAGTTATGCCTAACAGATAATGCGCCTATATTAAAACATTATAACAATACCTTATTGGGTATTTAGTAGTGGCACAGCTGTGGTAGTGGTTCTACCATAGGAAGGGTAATGTGGGATTTGTTCTTTATTTGCCAGAGGCACAGATGGACAGTATTTTATTACTTTCTTTTATTCTAAAATGAATTTATTGCCTTTCTTTTTGGCATTATTTAAATACTGTATTTAAGTACATTTTTGAGTATTTTAATACTTTTACTAGTATTCGTAAAAAATTTATAATATATTCAGTATTTAGGTACGTAGCGAAGTAGCATTGTGGATCAACAAATGCACACAAGATGTCACGTGTTTATAATCTCGAGCCGTAACGCCGTGCATTTTCTGAAGCAACCGATCCTTATAAGCCAATTAATAACTCCTTGATTTGTCAGTCTGGACTCAACATTGTTGACTTGTTGTTCCTGAAGATTCCAACCTATTTGACAAAGATAAATATTTCGGCTTTACGAAGAATTGTGTCTACAGTTGAAATGCAAGTTGTCATATTTAAATAACTATGATAAATAAGTGTTCATACACAGACTAGTAAAACATTCACTGAATATTAAGATGTTTTTAATGTAACACATAATTATCTAGCATACGTATATATGTAAAAAGCACTAACATATATATATATATATTAATATTATTAATTTATTGTATGAAATGTATTAATTCTACATATAGAATATATATATCAACATTAATCTAACAATTTATATATATATATTCATATTAATAATTGATAATTAAATAAATATTATTACTTACATAATAATGACTTTTTAATTTTTTAGCTTATTTGATTTTTTCGGATTTTTGAAAACTAATCCCGAATTACAATGTTACTTATATTTTTATATTTAATTTCAATAACTTAATTGTTTTATTTCGCGTTTGCTTTCTTTTGTCGATTACTCCACATTTCTAAAAGAAGGCATTGTCGGATACTGTCCTTTTTTAAGTATTTGCTGTGGCCATATTGTCACGCCTTCTCTGTGTCTTGTCTATATAATGCGAGATATAACGAGTTAATTAGAAATTTGTGGTTTTCCGAAAATATATCTGACTTGTCTAATTATGTAGTTAAATCTCGCTTACAATTGGTTTTGTAGCTGCCTTGCTCAGTTACTTTTTGATATCTGTATATTTTAATAACTCAATAACTCTAGGAGTAAATTGCTTTTTTACATGCATTTGAAAAGTATGTATATTCACATGCAATATAACTTCACACACACCGGTACTCAACAATTTTATATTAATATATATATATTAATATTAAATATTATATATATATATATATAATTATATAATATATTAATAGTATTATATAATATATTAATATATATATAATATATTATAATATGTATAATACTTAAATATATATATATATATAATATATATTATATATTAATAACATACATAATATATAATATTATATATATATATATATATATATTAATATATTATATATATATATATTAATTATATATTAATATATATATATATTATATATATATATATATAACGTAGTGCACACATTATGTAATAATTATATATAATATATATTAAATATATATAATATATTAAAGTATAATATTAATAATATATATATATATATATCATATTAATATTATATATATATATATATTAATATTATATATTAATAATATATTATAATTATAATATATATATTATATATTTATATATATATAATATTATATATATATATATTATATATATAATATATATATATATTATATATATAATATATATTTAATAATATATATATATATATTTATTATGATACTCCTAATATATGGTCATAATTTGCATCTGGGTAAGCTCAAAGAATTTCTTATTTTTCTTAATATATATAAATTTTCTTGACAATAATTGATTAAGGATAAAAATTTCTTAAGTTCAGATTATTTAAATTTAGTTATTTTATTTTATATAAGAAAATAATTATTTTAAGTATGATGGCATAATGAGCACTTCTGTGAGCATATAAATTCCAGATAGTACTTGCACTATCATAAAGAAATATTTTACTTAAAAAACTTATATACCTTAAACTTAAAACTTTATAATTTCACTGAATTTATGAAATTTTTTTGAGAAACAGAAATTTTTTCTCACAGAAAAAATAGATCACAGGTACAACAGTTATCTATACATATAAATAATTATATATATATATATATATATATATATATACTATATATATAATTATAATATATATTATATATATATATATATATATATAAATATATTATGCTATATATATATATAATATATCATATAAGTATATATATATATATTATATATTAATATATATATATATTATAAATATTATATATATATATAATATATATAATATATATTATAATTTAATATATAATATATATATATATTATAAATATATATATATAATATATAATATTATATATATATATATATATATATATATATTAATATTAATATAATATATATATAATTAAATATAATTATTAAATATATATTAAATATATATAGATACTTTCGTCTAATATACGCCTTCCTAACAAGCATTACATAGTGCAGAAAATCTGAAAAAATTAAGAGATGGATGAGTGAGTGAGATAAATTTTATCCTTAAGCGAAATATAATTATATATCAATTCATAAAGATTCTAGGATAATTTGATATAATCACAGCTCTCAGTTTGAATATTGAATGTATTAAATAATCACTAATGTCAGATCTTTTTAAACTATATTAAATAAAAATAAGTCTTAATTGATATTATTTAGTATGAGTAGAGTAGTTAAATGTCTCACTTTGTTGAGATAATCATGTGTTACATATACTTAAATACATGACCACGGCGCTGTAATAACGTTTTTTTTTTTTTTGGGGAGGTAGGGAGGGTTGTTTATTAGTGCGATTTTTGTAAATAATATAGGTAGGTTGTGGTAGGTTCCAATTTGGTGTGTAGTTGGTGAGAAGATTGAGAGTTATTGGACGTATATCCTAACCACCGAGAGTGAAAGATAAATTGAATTGTAGCGGAGGAAGCAAATTTGGAAAAGACAGTAGATTATCACCACAGAACGTGCAAAAAAGAATGGCTAGAAATTATTATTAGACTTAAACAGATGGGAGAGGCGTAAAGGTTTGATGCAAATGTGTATTTGGAGAGTAGCATGGTTTTTAGCAAATACCATGAAATGAGGGTATAAAAATATTCGCTCGGTTCGCACGAACGGGAGCGCCTACAGATGAATGTTCAGAGTATTATGATTTCTATAAAGTGTGGTAAGGTATTAAATATTTATTGTGAACTCACTTTAATTGTGTGTAAGTAATCATGCCATGGGCACTCATAGTGTGGGATTATATGTCTAAAGAAACGTAAAGCTAAGAAACCATCCAAATTCTATTGGAGTGAGGGAGTACGAGTTCAGGAGTATCAACATTATGAGACTGTGAGAGCGGAACGAACTCAACGGCTTTGTACAGAATGGCTCAGAAGCGCACGTGTGGAGCGTTCGTGGCCGGGGTTAAACTGGAGAATTGCCCTTCAACAGAATTGACGCATAGTAGCAAGAGGCTCTAGGACGTGATCGAATATATGCACCACGTAAGGTTGGGCGGGACGAAGGCTGGCGTGAGCCGGCGTCTCGCTATTTTCCGCTCACGGGCACGAGAGACGCTACGTTGGTTTGAGAGGAACGCACAATCTGCATTGTGCCTTCTGTCGTAGGACATATAAGTGAGGTTACAAGAGTGTAAATCACAACTCGTACAGTGTTTAAGTAGGAGAGCTGAGTGATTCAATGATATATTATTTTCTTGATTTTAGAGAATATGTGAGATCCCGGAAATCGTGACAAAGATATAAAAGTATACGTGTGTAAAACTACAGATCAGAATGTGAACTGTCAGGTATACATGAAACGAAGTTAGATAGCAGTTTTTACTATTTAACACTGTGAGAATACTCCTTATGACATACCACTGTGAGATTTGGAATGTTGCTAATTGTGTGATTAGATTATATTGTACTATAGAGTCCGTGCTCTTTCACATATCTAAAGTTATAGATTAATGAACTCCAATATCATTATATCTCGTGATTTATTGTTAGTGAAGTGATGTTTTGTATTGAAATGAGTAAATTATGATAAAATTATTTGAGGTAAATAAACTAGAATATAAGGTTTTTTGATATTCTCGCACATACAGGGTAGTTTGTGAGTATGCATAGATTTTTACACAATATAGCCCATAAATTTTTTTTATTATAATTTTATGTTATTTAAAAGACGCCACCACCAAGCAGCCTTCTTCAACAACCACTTGTACGATATCAATCGTACGGATAGGGAATTGAACACTTCCTCTCTCGAATCTTTAATTAATTCAGAATACAAGTATACCAACGAGTTCAATCAATAATATATCCAGTTCTAATAGTGTATGGGGTTTGCGATGTAATAAGGATTGTTAATTTCGGAACAGATTAAATATAAATTCGAATGATAATCACTATAGTGATATAAAAAGATAATTCAAGAGATTCAAGTTAATCTGCTAGTTTGCTTATTGGTTGATAAGTAGAGAGAAATATATAATTTTATCAATAAAAGTAAGTATTTTACCATCTCCACACTTCCCCGATCAATCATAAAAACAAATAATTAAAGAAACGTAATTTGAACCATAAATGTATATTACGGTAATAAGATGTGAGATCAGTGAGTATATTATATATATATATAATAATTAATACAATAGTAATGCAAACTCATATTCTATATATTAATATTATATATAATATATATACTATATAAAATATCCACAGGAGAATATCATAAAATTCTCTCTCAAATCCATAGTCAAAAACAATCAATTTTGACAAGCTTCTATTGAATTCTCTTTATCGAGAACAGATCTTAAAATAAATGGCACCACTGTATACAAATGGCGAAATCTAGTAGATTGCACTAATCAGAGTCAAAGTGAGATTTAAATAGTATAATATACGGTGAATGATAAGTTTTATTTGATAGGTATAAAATGTAATTAATAATAATAGAAATAATAATAATATAATAATAATAATAATAATAATAATATAATAATAAATATAATTTTAAATAATAATATTTTAATGAATATTTGAATTATATTTATATTCTGAGAGTGATTAAAATATTCGATAATGAATCTAGAGTATATAATTATATGAGTATTGTTAACCATCATATGTATTAATAGATTTAATTAGTATGATGACATTAACCTTATGAAATGATAAAAAAGTACACTATAATAATAATAATCAGTGAGAGTGAGAGTGAGGATCTAATCACCAAATAAAAATTAAACATATATTTAAATAATTATATTTATCACAAACATAGAAATTATTTGATATTATGTAAGATTAAGTAGATATATAAAATAATATATTTAAACTTTAAATGTAATTATATTAATTATATAATACAAAAATAAATATACATAGAGTAAAAAAATAATTAATGACATATAAATTTCAAACATCAGGTACGAAACAAAAAATTATTAAAATGGTACGTATATTAAATTATATAAGGATAATATGGAACAGTATCTACATTATTAAATTATATATTAATATTATATAAATAATTATAATATTTATATATTATTAATAATTATATAATTATATATTATATATTATATATAATTATATAATTATATAATTAATTAATATATATATATAAATTATTATAGAATTTACTACAAGGCACTGTAGTAGATGTGGTGAGTATGAGTGCCGATAGGTTTCGTTAAAATTGAGTAATATTATCCCACTTAACTACTAGCTCCTACTTAACATACTACTACTTATATATAATATAACTACTTACTAATTATTATATAACAATTAAACTAATAACATATTTAAATCAAAATAATATATTATATAAATATATAATAATATGATATATTAATAATAATTAAATAAATAATTAATTAATAATATAAATATAATTAATAATATAATAATTATATATATATATAATAAATAATATATAAATTATATAAATAATTATAATTATTATATTAATATATATTAATAATTAATTATATTATATAATTATAATTTATATAAATTATATTATAATTATAATTTATAATTATTAATAATATAAATTTATAATTATATAATTATTAATTATATATATTTTTACACAAGAGATCCGCAGTATATTTAGGCTGTGTGGCTTAATTTTATAAAATATTTAAAAATTAAAAAAGAAAAGCAATGAATGATTTATTATAGATTTATCAATTTATAAATCCAAATTCATACAAAATTTAATTAAATAATTATATATATATATATATATGATAGAATAATAGTGCATACATATAATATGTATTTTTTCTAATAGAATTAATAATTGCATCTTAACAGGGCGATATACACTAAAATATTTCATTATTAATTAAATGTTGTAATTATAATTAATTATAAATATAATTAAAAGCAAATTATTAATCAAAACAGGGCCGCAAAATTATGAATATGGTGAGCTCGATCTGCACATGGGACACAAATATGGTTGGTGTGTATTTATTTCTCTCAAGCAATTAACCGCTCGCACGATGTATGACGAGGAGTGTGGTTACAGAGTACATTTAATAACCCCAACGAGCAATACACTATAGTTTTATATTAAAACCGCACAAACACAATAAGACGAATATAACGGAGGATATTATCCGGAGTACAATCTAAACACGAGAAGGGGGAGTGGTTAAATATTGTCCTTTCCCCATACCCTGAAATCTGTCGTTCCCCGGGAGGCCGAGAGACCCCGAATCTATTGAGCTACTAATTTCAACACAGTCGTGTTGTGTTCATTTATGCCAGCCTCCGATAATTGAGTTTAAATACAAAAAACTTAATTATATTTATTTACTTAATATACTATAATTGTATAAACACAAACATATAAAGTTATTAATATTTTATAATGAGCCAGTAGTATTTGAGTTTACTTTATATGAAGCCTTGATAATATATAATAATAATAATAAATAATAATAATAATAAATAATATAATATAATTAATATATATAAATAATTAATAATAATAATTATAAATAATTAAATAATAATAATTAAATAATAATAATATATATATATAATTAATAATAATAATTAATATAATATATAAATAAATAATATAATAATAATAATAATATAATAATAATTAATATATAATAAATAATAAATAATTAAATAATAAATTAATAATATAATATAATATATAATAAAATTCATTAATAAGTTAATATGTGAAAATATGTGCATCGACCAACCCCTACAGGGTGTGGAGCAGACAGACAGAGCGACTGAATAAAATAATGCAATTTTATTGGCGGTTATAATCATTTATCAGTGTGGTTTAATAATAATAATAATAAAATATAATTAAATTAATATAATATAATAATTAAATAATTAACTTAATTAGTAATAATAATAATAATAATAATTAATAATAATAATAATAATAATAATTAATAATATAATAATAATAAAATATATATATATTAAATAAATATAATAATAATATATAAATAATTAATTAAATAATATAATAATAATATAATTAAACAATAACTAAATATAAATAATAATAATACATAAATAATTATATAATTAAATAATAATAATTAAATATAAAAATAAAATAATAATATTAATAACATTAAAAAATTAAATAATAATATAAAGAATTGTTTTATACAATAATAATAATAATAATAAAATTTATAATAAGAATTGTCGAATTCTATATTCGAATTAAATTAATTTAAGCTCTAATTCCATTATATTGATCTATTGGTACATTAGTATAAAATTTCAGATGAACATTTGTAAATATTTTATTCACATTTATAAACTATATATTTATTATAATGAAATTAATAATTAGACATAAAATTTCTACTAACTCAAATTATATTAGCCTTTCAACTGAAATGAACATAATCATTTATATACATTCTTATAAAGAAGTAACATTCAACAATAATTTACAAAACACATTAAATATTTATATTTTAAATAAATAGCAATAATAATTTTGATAGTTTGTACTAAATAATATATATGCTTACAATAAGATAAGTGAAAAGATTAGGGACGCATCAGTAGGTTATACTAAGATAACGTATTAGATCAAAATAATAATTTGGACATAATTTCGGATATTAATATAACTTGTTATCTAATTGCGAAAATATAACTATTTAAAAAAATTCTTTCTTTTTCTTTATGAAAAAAATATTATAATTGAATATTCAAATTAAATAATAATTTATTCTCTTCCGTAAAAACAATAAATAATATATATTAATACAAATATTTATTTTTAATTGAAATGTGCTGAAATTCTAATCCATCTTTGATACACCTTACCAGGAATGACAAATAAATGAAGATAGATTTGTTGTGTGTAATATAAAATAATTACAGTAATAGTTAAACGGTATCAAAATGGACGACGAAAATAATTAACTTATCATAGTCTAAATATAAAGGTAACATAATTTAATTTAAGCAAGTAAAGCTTTATTAATAAGGTGTATATAAAATATAAGTATGTGTAAATAATTATATGTTTTCAGTATTTGAGTAACTTATATATTATACGTAAATTCCACATATAAAGATACTCACAAAAATTTTATTATTAGAGAGGGAACATATGAAAACATTAAAAGTGTACCGAAAATATATGATAGGTTGATTTTAGTAACTATAAATTATAAGTAGAGGATAATTAAAATAATTTTTTATTAAAAGTTAATATATTATATAGGGTTCAAAATATTAATAAAAAGGTATCGTTTTATTTAATAAAAAAATTCATGTATTATTATTTATATATATCATAATTAAAAAAAATAAAAATACCAATAAGGCACTAAATATAATGATTGATTTGTATTTTTTATATGTTTATTATTTTTTTATTATAATATTACATTTATATTTATTTATTCATATATTTATCCAATCTTTTTAGTGAGTGAGTATTATTAATAGCATTAAATACATGAGAAATATATAACATATCTATGTTAAAAGATGAGTATTGACAATATATAAAAGTAGTATAATTTTATAAGTTTAACTTAGTTAAATAAAGTATTTGTTTGTTAGTACTCTAAGTGGCATATAACTTAATTCATTTCATCACTATGATCTGATTCTATTATATATTATTATATTTATTATAAATTAATATATATTATTATATATTATTAATATATATATATTATATATATGTATGATATATATATATTAATATATTATATATATATATATATATATATATATATATAATATTATATATATATATATATATTATATATATATATATTAATATATATATATTAATAATAATATAATATATATTATATAATATATTATATATTAATATATTTATATATTATATAATATATATTATAATATATATATATATAAATATATTATAATTATAATATAATATATATATATAATATATATATTATATATAATATATATATATTAATTAATATATATATATTATATAATATTAATAAATTAATATATATAATATAATATATAAATATATATTAATATATTAATTATATATATATATTATAAAGTAACTATATCGAGGCTAATTATGTTTATCATAGGATAAATCAGTGAGTTATATCTCAGCACGTTATTAGTACATTATAACATGATTATTGATTATTTAAATAATCTTGCAAAGAATAATTGAAGAATCAATGATGACACATTATATTTTGGAAATTTATTTATTTAATTATTCGTTAGGTATGGAAAATTATACGATATAACAAAGAAATTGTTTCAAAGATTTTATATAAAGAGTTATTATCTAGAGTGCTATTATTCTTGTTTAAGTGATAAATAATTACTTTAGAAATATTTATAACTTCCATTGTATTTTTGATATATTGATTAGATTTCAAAAAGCTATTAATGGTGATAGTTATAGTATTATATATAAAAGCCGAGAGCTAGGATATTAGGGTCTCGCTAGCCTTAGACCACTCCATTAATACACCTATCCACTATGATGACTCCACCATTTAATACACCTATCCACTATGATGACGACTCCACCATTTAATACACCAATCCACCCTATGCTTCTACGGGATCTAGTGCGGCCAGACCCTCTCACACTATGTGTATATAAAATAATATATATCGTCAGATGTTATATATATAATAGATGTTCAATTATATATATAACCCTTGGCTACAGTATGATGGGTATCCACACATAACCATCTATCATGTAGTAACATTATGTACATTATATATATATATAATATAATTATATTATATTATATACTACCCTCATCAAAAACCTTAATATATATATATATATATATATATACACGTGACCATTATGCTTCTTTCCTATTATAGAGAGAACACTTTAACTCTCAACCTATCTAGTAACAATATTAAGCATTTTCCTGAGTCCTTCAGATCAATTTCGAGTTTACCTGACTCAACTTAATTTTCTTTAATCTAACTACTACAGCCGTATTATACGGTTATTCACATACACGTCACTCAATCTGAGTCTACACTTAATATCATATCACCGTCATTTAATAAAAACTGAACTTATCAATCATTATATATATACCTTTTCCACACAAGATCCAATCCTGTTGACAAATGACTAAACCATTTTAATATTCTCTCGTTTATTACGTATATATATACCATTTCTTTCATATAACACCAACTAATATATATACAACTCTCTATAATTAACGTTTCAATTAATATATTCCTCATTTTATCAATTCTTACCTCAACACTATATATGACATGCCCCTAAGATAAGTGACCCACTTAAACACATTTAGAATCTTTAGATCTTATAAAGCGTACTTTAATTCCTAATGAGACTCACAAATATGTAAGTCCACTTAACTATAATATAATCAATATATAACACAGGTAATCAACATATATACCGTCATAATAGGTATAGACCACTAGTCACAACTTATTTACTAAAGATCATTAGTCCCTAATTTACATATCACCAACTAGATTTTAGTTGCAATAACCAGCCACCTTTCCTGGCATCTCACAATCAATTTAACGCTATACTAAATATATTTATTAAATAAACTACTCAGTACATCTATTAGTTCCAGCTTAGCTTCACCCATCTATATCTATAACATATCATACTAACTCATATTGAGACACTGTGCTGTCCCTCAAACTTCCATGACATGACCACATTTACAAGATATTCGTCACACTTTTAGTAACAGATCGTAATTAACTTATAATATTCCGCAGGCATGGCCAATCCTGTTTCGTAAAACAACACCTGAGCTCCAAATATTTGCCTCATAAAGTCACAGGAATCTTCCCCATATCACTCCTGCCTCTCTAATCACCTCTTCTTCAAGATGCACAATTCTCACACATTCCACATGCAATCCTATAATCCACACTTCATCCAATTAACATAATCTGTTTATCTATCTAAATTAGTGCTTCTACCCCCACGCATAATGACATAACCTTATTTATGATTGCCAGGTAGCTGTTTCCATACACTAGCTCTCCTCTCATTTCAGTAAAAAACAAAACAATAACATATCTTTAACAGATATCCTCCTCATCGCATTCTATTATACGTATAACCATCTCGCTCACCTGTCACGGTGTTCATAATTATTCCTTACTGAGAAGCTAACTTTCTGTTTTTGCGATTCTTATTATATTGAGACACCAACTACATTCTTCATATACGACACAACAACAACCATAATCCGAGGATGTGATGTGGGTAATATCATGATGAGAGATGGGGTGTAAGTATGAACGCCCAATATGCAAGCTGTCTTGTGGTTGTGTGCGAACAGCGCCAAATGATTATCTGTTCAAGAGTAAATGAAGGGGAGATACCGCGAGATTGTATGTGGTAGTGTGGTGAGAAACTATCCATCATTCACCTCAAGATCGGTGAATATTTGATTTTTGCGTTTCTATATATATTGTGTAGTGGCGATCTTACACTAGAACAAATCTTTACAAGAAGTGCAATTCAGAGAGTAGATGTGTGATAGAGCAGTATAATAGATAGAGGCTGTTGTATATTAAGGTCGCACAGGGTTTGAGAAGCTAATATTACGTAAGATTTACACGCACGATATATGTGGTTATTGAAGATTTTAGCTTTTGTGTCCATCAGTGATTCGATCACGCAAGACTCTACCTCTAGATGCTGAATGTTAATTTTAGCTATTGGTGCTAGAGCAGCCTCACCGTCTATATAGGAACCCCACTAATGTCGATCTGGATGTACTTAAAATATTTGGGGTATATGTTTGGATGCCAGGAAGGTGGCTGGTGCAATAAAATCGTTTGTGAATGTATGGGGACTAAGTCTTTAGAGTGCTAGGGCTCTTTACACTTGATGGTCAAGATATGTCTAACTGTATCTCACATTGTTACTACGGTAGTGAGACATATGAGTCACTTTGGAATATATATAGTCATATTTGGTATCAATTGAGATCTACGTTCAATTGTGTTCAGATGGACAATCTTGAAGGGCACTAGTACTCTAGGTGTTCGAACGCACAACGATAAATAGAATAAATGGAATGAAACGTATTTAAGATGAGTTGATATTGGTGGTAAGTGAAAGAAATGGGTAAATATTACGTATGAAGTGAGTAAATTAAATAATGTATAAATATTATTGAAGTTAATGTGAGTTATGTGATCTTAGTGGAATAGGATGATTGATAGTCAGTTTTATTTTTTAAAGCTCGTGGAATGTATTATATAATGGTAGCTTGATAATAATAGACGTTTGGAAACCGACCGTGGATACTTGGTAGTGAGAGATATAATAAAATAATGATAATTTAGTCACATTATACAATGTAAAACCTTTGCACTATCCTACTTCACCTAAATGTGAGTTGGCAGAGGCGAGAATAAAGGTTACTATATATATTAACGAGGAGTAAATAATAGAATGGCGGGGTTTTTGTGTTAAGGTAGGTGAGGTATGGTTGTAGTAGCCTCACCTAAGGTGACTACAAGTATAGTATGATCATACTATATTACAACTGACGAATATATATTTACCAATAAGTTGAGTGGTATATTAAATCTCTCTCACACAAGAGTCTGGCCACCGAGCGAGGCCGCACAGAGATGAGGAGACGAGTATTTAAGTGATGATTAGGCAATCTACTGAGTGATTATGCTCAGTCAGAGTACCTTACTAATTCATAATGTAGTGGCTAGAGTAAGGGGGGTAGGGGGTATAAGGCTGGGCTATTTACTTAAGGTCATGGGTACTTTTTATAATTTATTAAATATATATATAATATATATATATTATATAATATATATATTTAATAATATATATATATATAATATTAATTATTAATATATATATATATATATATATATATATATAATATATATATATAATTATTATAATATATATAATATATTATATATATATATATTTATATATAATATATATATATTATTAATTATATAAATATATATATATATATATAATTAATATATATATATCTTAGTAATTAATAATATATAGTTGGTGAAAAATACTGCGTTGAGAGTTAATTAGATTAACCAATAAAATAGTGAAATTATATGCGTTAATGAGTTTAATGTTTGATTTGAATAGAGTGTACCAGTGTAATGGGTATTGATAGAAGGGTGAAAAGAATGGTAAAGTAAGTCTTCACAAGAATATGTGGAAAAAAGTAAATTTTATCTGAGAAAAGGTAAAAATAAAATATTGCTTGACAGTTGAATCAAGTTAAATTCTGACATCTGTAATCACAAGCAAATTTGTTATTAGATTAATTATTAGAAGAAAAAATAAGAAATTGGTGATATTTGTTAAAAATAAGGTCATTATATACGAGTATAATTATTGCGTGATGATAAAAAATGAGGATTGGCTTAGAAAATTGTAAAGACATAATGATAGGTGCTGCTAAGATTAGTTGTTCAATAAAAGATTCATAAAAACAAAAGTTCAAAAAATTAATATGAACACATGCGTAGTAAACGAATGAGAAAGTAATTACTGTTTAATGAATTTTTTTGTATTTTTATTTTATACTCTGAATGAATAGAAGCTATGTAAATGGAAATGGGACAAATCATATAATGAAAAGTAGCAGGTTGAGGTAGTAGAAGACTAATTAGTAGATATAAACGCTCACAATTAGTAATGGTATTGATAGGTAATAATAGATGACAGAAGTTGAAAATTATATTCTAGAAATGGAGAGGGTATATAGGAGTGAAAGTTCCTTAACTATATAGCTAAGTTAACTAATGATACAAACATAATTGCAAGCCATGGAAAATTAAATTTATCTAATAATTTATTATTCTTCAAATTGCGGAATTCAAAATGAGCTAGTATGTCAGCAATAATTTAATAAAATAGTTTATATTTGAGTAGTATCATTAAGAAGCATCAAATAAATAATAACTATTTAACTATAAGTACTAAATAATCTATACTTTATTATATATTGGCATATACCTCTTTTATAACATAATTGTAATTTTAAATCACTGTATTAATGCTATAATACCTCTATTAAAAAGACTTGATATTATATATTGAAAATAATAGTATATAATTAAATAAAAAAAAAACAAAAAATTTTTTAAAAATTGTGCCTATATAATAGAAATTTTTTGTAAAAAAAAAACTGTTTCAGTATATTTTTATCTCTCTATAAAATGAATTAGGATATTATATATTATTATATTTTATATATCCCAAATCATATACATATTTATATATATTAATATTTTAAAAATATTATTTAAACTCGGTGGAAACTCCAAAGCAATGCTAACCATTGTAACGCTGAATTCACCACCGCTTGGAAATAAAAGAAAACTTTATTGTTATTAGAAAACTTTAAAAAGAAAATAGAATTTAAAATTATCGAACATATCAAAATAACGATAAATACTTAAGAGAGCTGGTTTCTAAGAAAGAAAGTTCCAATCCAAACCTGATAAAATGAAATTAAACTTCTGAAAAGGAATGAATAAAGTCATATGTTGAAACATACATGTCCAGTAATTCACTTTGAGAAACTTAATTTCGTTTTATTAATTTTAAAGTAGCTTTTCTTTCTTAGATAACAGCTGTCTTACTTGTATCTAATATATGCTTTAGGTTTTGTTGTTACATAATATGCAAATAAAGTTATAAATTAATTTCATTATAAAATCCACTTCAGCATAAATAGAACTTTACGACGAAACAGAATCGAATTTGTTTAAAAATTTCCATCTTAGAAAATTGACTACACTTCCCTATCGTAGAGATTCCCTCTACAGTGTATGGTCCAATGATTATGAAAGATTATTAGTCACTATACTTAAATTCTAAAATAATATTAATTTATAATTAATAATTAATATATTAAATTAGGATAAAATCTTTGCTAACTTACAAGTAAACTT
>JABUQX010076371.1:52500-74426 GCA_015478945.1 Trachelipus rathkii
TCTCTGAACAATGATACTTCTTGTGTGTTAGGTTTTATGTCGTTTTCGTTTTTATTTCTTTATTTTATATACCCCAACTTGATAATCTGGCTTTGGGATGTAAAATACTTCAAACGTGAAACTGCTTGCATGTCTCTTTAAAACAACTTCTTCGGCGTAAAGAAAACCGAAAGGTAAAGAATTCAACTATGTGAGGCCAATGATGATCAAACTTACGCTCATCCAGGCTGGCTGGCTGGCTGCACCGTTCGAGACCTAGATCTTTGGAGGAACTTCAAACACACATTTATCTTGGACGGACATTTTTCAATTAACTTTGAAACTGACACAAACACTAATTCGCTATTACTGTATTAGAAAAACTTTACGCGAAGAATATAAATTTGCAAGAACGGTTAGTCATCAATGATAAGGAGACAGACTTTTTTTGATGGAGTACCAAAGGGGGACTTTTCGTTTTCACTCCGTTGATGGTCAGCCGAAGAAGACACCAACACTGAAAGAAAGAAAATAAAAAAAATTACCTTACGTATTTGCTCAACAATGGCTGGTTCTAGAAAGTTGAAATTATATATATATATATATATATATATATATATATTATATATATATATATATATATATATATATATATATAATATATATATATATATATATATATATATATATATATATATATATATATATATATATATATATAATTTTTTAACTGGAAACGGATAAAAAATGGGGGAGTGTAGGGGAAACTTAAAAATGGGTTAACAAGTATATACATATACGTGTAAAGGACAAGGGGAACAAATGAAAACTGCTGGTGCTAGAATGTTGAATTTTACAAACCTATTTTTACCAAGGGTCGTCTCATTTATTCTAAACTTTAATGCAATATAAGGACCCAAATAATACCCTCCCGCTTCAGGCTAAATTTTCTTTTATATAAATGCAGACATACAGGGACCCACCAATGTTAATAGGCCTGTTAAATTTTGACATTCTTCCTTTAACGACTACTTTGGCACATAAAACCAAGACTGTACAAAATCTTATAAGAATAGATAAATGTGGGACCACCCTTTTTAATAACCCTGCCAAATATGAGCATCCCACCTTTAATGACATTATTATTATTATTATTATTATTATTATTATTATTATTATTATTATTATTATTATTATTATTATTATTATTATTATTATTCATTTTCAAAACGGCAAACTTGGATGCATTATGACTTTCAATACGCAAATTAAAAATAGTTTCTTTAATAATTTAAATTAAACATTAATTAAGCTTATAAACTTGATCACACGTTCCTATCATTCCATCCTCTTAAAGAGTATTAAGCACATTCGTAAATATCTTAAACACCTTATAAACGCTGAAAAATAAAGCTCCAGCTACCTTGATGATGTTGACGATGTTGCAATATTGGTAATAATTAATAAAATATAAGGAATAATACACAAGAAAAGAGACCCGAACCATAGATTGATTTGGATTTGAGACCAAACGCCAAAAATGCCCAAAGTTTGTTTAAGATACAAAACTGAAATTTTCAAGTACCTGAGCACCCAATAAGGTCTTTGTTTTTTATTTTAAGCCTTCATAAGATAGAATTAGTTTGATTTCCTGCAATTTGTCAAATGTAATGAAGCACTAAGCATTAAGTCCCTGTTAGAAAATTAAGATACCAATATATGCATAGAATTACCTGGCGGACTAGCTTTATTTCCCACTACATTTTATGCAATTACTGAAACCGTTCATTGCTAGTTTAAATCTTTTTATTTTTAAGATGGCAATCGTGGGCAAAGCGACGAGAAAAACCCATGGGAACTTACGGCGGAAAAAAAGATCCAACGTGCACAAACGCTCTCCACATAACGGAATGGAAGAGCCATTAGCACGAAAGTTGACGGCATTTCACAGTAAAGAAGTAAAATATATAGCAGAGTCCTGAGAAGGGTCCCTGAGTGTTACAGCAGTGTAAAACACAAGCGCCAGAATCGAAATCAAAAAGAAGGAAAGGTCTAAGAGTATGTGATCATAGATTAAACTTATAAAGCATCTGTATTTCAAGTAAGATCATTTATTAGTAAAAAATAGAACGACTTCTTGGAGTCAAGACTCATCAATCGTATCCTGTCGCTCCTACGACGGGTATTTTAGGCTGTCACTTGAGATTTTCACCATTGGTGGATAGTTTGTAATACGAGTACGAGAATCTCGTGCTTTCTATTATTTTGGCACTCTATCATCATAAATCTAACTTGCACTAGTATTTTAAAATTCATTCTGATATCAAAATTTAAGTGTTAACCTATTGATCACATGAGCGTGTGAAATATTCATGACTTTCTAGTTTAGGTGATAGGTAGACTCTGAGTGTAATTGAGGGTAACGAGTGTGCCATGTCAAAGTATTAGAAGTGTAATCTCGATAGATTTGATTATATGGAAGTTTAGTTTATGTAATTTATCATTCTGGAGTATATGTGACCGTAATGTATGTGTTATTGTTTAATTTAAATACTTGAGTGGCCGAAGTTAGAGATGGTAAAAAATAGTCAATATTTTTAAATATTCATTTAGCCATTGCACCTTTTTCGAAAACTTGAGAACATCCCCGAGCGCCAATTTTAGTGAGACAAAAGAGGTTAGACAATAAACACCTGGTAAGGATTTGAAATAGTTTTAATGTATGTGTATAAAAGTTGGGAAGAAGTGCACAGGTTCAGGTCATATTGCATATTTGATTCAAGAGCGGATTCTATTGCCATGGAGCACACGATATAAGAGGTGGTAATAGGATAGTGCAGCGGGGTCTGGATGTGTAGTAATGTGATATTGAATTGTATAGGAGTTTTTGGGATCGTATGTGAAGTCTCGCAGATGTGGAATTATGCTACACGTAATGTGTGGATTATTGCAGGAAGTGGTATTTGAGTGTGAGAGGTAGTGATAGAACTATCTTGAGTTGAGCTTATTATTATATCAGTTTCAATGGTATTCAGCACGTGACTCTTCACACTCGTAGTAGTGTGAGTGTATTGATCATCACAAACTCCTTGATCTTGTCAGATTTTGGAATATGAAATACTATACTGGACTAAGAAGTATTAATTTATTGAGTTAGCTCGATGTAATTTTATAAACTCGATATCATGTGCAATTAGGTACGTCTTGAGTTGATGTATGGTGCGGGTTATTATTACTTTTACTCTTGATTGAAGAGATAGTGATTGCTGATATATGATTTTGTTACTTTTACTTCACTGTTGATTTCAGGGCATGACGAGAGATGTGACCCAATACAACACTGTGCCTAATGCACAATAAATCACTTCAGTGTGTTCTGATTCTAACTCAATGTAATGAGAGATATAATATCTGTGAGAGATTCGCATTGCTCAGTCTAAGATTGCGAGCTGACCAAAGCACCACTCTACCACAGCTTGTAGTGCAGAGACTTCATTAAACCGCGCCTCCTATTTTTCTTAGATTTAGACGTGCGTGTATAGTTAGGTTGCAGGCTGCTCCTTTAAATGACGGTGCACGGTTGATTGTAAGTTTTCTTTAGTAGTGTAGAGACGAGTGTGTGTAAAAAAAGTGGTGGTGAGTAGAACGTACTACTATGGTTGTTTTACTGCTGTCTTAAATATACACAGTGTGCCACTGTTGATATATAATTTGGTGCAAAAGACACACTATGTCACTTCTGGATGTCTAGGAACTATTCACTAACACTTAAAACACAGACATATCTTTCTCGACTAGTTTCTCCATGGAAACTTATGGAGCAAAAATCTGTGAGGCTCGTTGACGATGTTCTCTCATATACCAATATGTGAATACATGGAATGAAGTTAACTCTATATAAGTATATTATTAATTATCAACAATAATTAATATGAGAAAAGTATTGAAAGTGTATAAATAGTTTGCTGCAGTATGAGGATCTCTGCTTGAGAGAGTGGAGCGGAGGAAGCATAAAGGAAATGATTGCGTGACTGGGATTAAAGATAAATAAAACGGAGCGAGAGTGAATAATTGGCGGAGCGAGCGTGGAGGCACTAAACTAGCTACGCACTCGATGAGTTGTGTATAATTATATAGCAATAGTGTAAAAATATCAAATCCTCTGATGGAGCTCTAGAGCTCCAATGAAAACAGAATAGTTGACAATCCTGCTCATTGTCCACGTGTATATACATCAAAACTGAGCAAATTATATGATAAAATAAAAAGTATGGAAAAGCAGGGTACAATTTATCTTGTATATATCTATGTATTTTTATCTTGAAATATAAAGTTTTTATTATTTTATTTTATATTATTATTTTTGAGTGTAATTAGTAAATTATCATCTCACCTAATGCTGTCACAGAGAGGTGAGTTGACGTTGAGTCATAGACGGATCATGTATGAAACTCTCACTCAACGAGGTGGGTAATATATATAAATATTATCAAATATAAATATTATTTAAATTTCATTTTTATTATATAATTAATTATATCTAATATTACTTATTTATCAAATTTATTTTCTAATTATTTTTTTATATATATAATATATATATAATATATTTAATAATTATATAATAAATTAATATATTAATATTAATTTAATAATTTATTATTAATTAATAAATTAATAGATTAGAAAAATATGATAAGATAATATTTAGTATAATATGTTGAGCTGTGTGTACTTGTAGTGTTATATCAGAAGTGTGCTTAGTCCATGTAAAATGGTGGAGTTCTTAATTGGCGATAGATATATGATACTTCTGCATGGACGTGAGCTTCAGAGTTTAGGTGGTGAGCGTGTGAGTGAGGTACTAGACGTATAGTATAGTTAGGTGAGTAGAGCTCTTGAGTTTAAAGAAGAATAAGTGAAAAGACTACATATAAAACACCAAAACCCAATCTAAACACCCAAAGAGGTAACGATCAATTAAAAATTAATAATTAAGTTAAATTAGTAAACAGTTCGAGATTATTAAATCATATAGTAAGATGAGAATTCTCTGGCCTTCTGGGTGTATCTCACTAATATATATGGCCAAATCCGTGGACCAGTCTTCAAATTTCTATTCGAGGGGTGTCTCATCTATCTGAATGAAATGTATAATTCATGTCTACCACTATATAGGATTAGCTTGGTGGTGATTTTTTTGTTTATAGGAGTTTGATTACTGAATAATATACTGTGGAGTTGATGGCTAATTTATTCTCGTATATATTTGGACCTTAGTAATTTAAATTAAGTCCTAGATTTCATCATAAAGAGGGGGAGTTGTACCACTCATGGATTCTATTCACGGAGTATTTAATAATAATTTACTTGTTATATCAATAAATAGTAAAATATTAAATTTATTTTATTTTGTCTGATTTTAATTATTATATGTTATTATTTTATATATTATTTTATTTTATATTGTTAATTTTATCTAATTTAACTAATTGGGTGCTAAGATTATGCATGTGATTTATATAATCTGATGTTTTCCTTCAGTATTTATGTGATAAGCTTGTGTGAATAGTTATATTGATTTGACTCGATTTGAAATTTTTTTTTGGGGGAGGAGCTTTTTATTATCTAATTGGAATTTGATTAATTTATCTAGAATTCTGGTTTATATTTTATAATTATTTTATGGGTGTATTATTATTCTCATTCATCTTATTATATTGATGTAATTATGTATCGTTTGAGTCTTATGTGACCTTTATTAATCAATTATATAAATAATATTTAATTATTATAATTAATATTTAATTATTTTAATTATATATTATTATTAAAATTATTATTATTAATTATTATTATTATTAATTATTATATTAATTAATTATATAATTATTTTATTATTAATTATTATCATAATGAATATATTCTTATGATAATTTAATCATTATTACTATACTAGTATTGGAATTTTTTTTATAAATTATTATTTAATTATTTAATTTTATTGAATAACTTACCATTATAATATAATAGTTATATTATAATTATACAGTGTATAGAGTAGGTGGAATTTAAAATTATAGCAAATTGTTTTGCATAATGAATATATAGGTCTTATGGATAAGTTTAATACATTACCTTTACTTATATATTATATATTATATATATGTCCTTAAGCGTATTATTACGTATATACTAATATTGTCCGTGATTATTACATATTGTATATCTTAAAAACTATTATATTAGCTACATGAAATTATAACGGTGAATATATCATTAACTATTATGGAATATAGTATATAATCTAACTATTATATATATATATATATCTTAGGTCCTGATATAAAATGTAAAATAAAATAAAAAAAATAAATAAAATAATAGATTACAATTCTCGTAAAATATAACGTAATCAGAGGATTCATCGCGCTTCACGAGCTGAATGAAAGGGTTGAAATAACACCTGCTTGGGTGTTTTGTGCATAACTACAATGCGTTTTTATTAAATAGTTATTAAGTAGTATTCCACATTAATAAGATTAATAATTATTAAAATCATTTATATTTGGCAGAGCCAAATTGTCATTATTTGGTGCCTTTATAATTTGATATGTAAATATTATTTAGATTTATATTTTAATATGAATTAAGATATGCCACGATTACGATGTCAAGTAACTCTATTATATCTTAGTGAGTTAATACTGCCAACTGAGAAACAATACATAATATAAGCAATAACACACTCTTAATTCAGTTACGTTCATAATTAAATAGATGTATACCATTAAAATTAAATTATATTTATTAACCGATAATGATTAGCTGAATTTTAGAACCCATCTTACAAGTAAGCGTGTGGTGACACCTCTTCACAGTAGAACTCAACGAATACGGGTGGACCAATAACAATAAGCTGGAGACGGGTTGGTACGCTCTTTAATCTCCACCTCTTGAGCTTGAGCCCCACGCACACTCAGGAGATGGAAGGGTGCTCTCGGTGACTGGCACACCACCACGCGCCACTATCCGGACACAGAGAAGGCGCAAGCGCTATACGTCACCGCGAGGAGGATTCTCGTAGAGTCACACTTACACCGAGCACGTGAGTGCAGAGCAGGGATCATCACAGATTGTACTAATCCCCGGCCGAAACGCAGAACGTCCTCTGCCCGCCCTATCCGTTTTGGTCGTCCGCTCGTTTAAGAAAGTTGGATAGTCCGTGAGTGGATGAAGTATCGCACCCCTTCCAAGTTTCGTTCTAGGCTACTTTCGACTCGTTCTTAAATTCATATGTCCCTACAGCGCTTTGATACCTATCAACCTCTAATGTATAGGGTAATCTTACATAACATTATTTTCTAGTACTAATAAACACTAAAAAAACAAAAATCATATAAGATTTTTAAAGATAACTCTCTCATAAAGATTATCAACTTTTCTCACGTCTCAGAAGGATATCCATATTAACTAAATGGTGTACGCAATAATTCTTATCTGTAGGCCACTTCAATTCTTCAACATTCTAGTCCCATTCTTTAGCAAACTTCTAGAGCCATCTTTGACACTGTATCTGGGAGTGTATAAATTTCATAACATTGTACTTTTTTTCTCTCATTTCTTCTTTCCGTTATTATTTATCTTATTATCTTTATTCCTTTCACTTTCATGATATATGTTCGAAATATCTATTTTTTTATTACCAGCGATTTCACCACCATAGATCAGAAATTGATTTTTCTGCAATATTTAGTAGTTTTTGAAGATATATTTATAAGTTACAATTTACTTTTTTTATAGCATAATTTCCTTATACCATGACTATTGGACTCAAGGAATTATTTCCAGCAATGTATTACCGTTTATATCATGTGTAGCATTTAATAGTTTTAAGATACTCAATTAGTAGTCATAGGACAATAGGAAATAGCTGACCTATATATAATATTATATATATTATATATATATAATAATATTATATATATATATATATATATATATATATATATATTATATTTATATATATATATATATAATATATAATATATATTTAAATTATATATTTAATATAATATATTATAATTATATATATAATTAATATATATATATAAGTATATATATATTTTATTATATTATATATTATAATATATATTAATATTTATATATATATATATATAATATATATTTAAATTTATATATATATATATATATAATATATATATATATATATATATTATTAATATTATATTATATATATATATATTATATATTAATATATATTATTAACTAATTATTGATACTATATAATAATAAATAAAAAAATTATATAATATTTTTCCTTAATTTTCTTATATATATTTTTCTCAAATAAATTTAATTTACTACATTTTATTTTACTATCTAGTTTCAACTTGTCGATACTTTATCTTATCCATCACAAGTTATCAATAGTAGCTATATATATATGGAAGATATGCATATTCCATAACAATATATCTTCCTAGCATGGACAGGGTACGGTAGTATATTGGGTACTAATACCCTATCAGAGTCGATGTACTACTACAGTAAAGTTTTGACGCAGTCTGAAAGGTTATTCATTCCGCCTCTATTCCTTTATTCACGGTAATAGTAATTTATAGTTCAAACTGTATCTATTTACTCCCCTACATATTGTTCGTGAAAAATAAATTTATTAGTGAGGAGTACAATGTTTTTATCTATGTGAAAATATATTTAGTTTTGCTCAACGAATTTTATTAATTCTGCAAGATAATTATATTCACCTTTTCGCTCCTAGGATTACTTCTTTGAAAACCACTCTCTGACATGTGATATCTGGATAACTGATATATATCCATTATAGTAATATAATTTCAATTATAATAAATAACACTCTCTTAGCTGATTATTTAGGTCAATAGAGTGTTAATGAATTCCACAATTCAATAAAGTAATTGGTTTGTATTGTGTGAAACTACCTTTAGCTACTAATATGAGCATATACTTAATGATAGCTTTCTATTCGTTATAGAATTCTGAAACTTGTTCTCTATGATATTCTATTCTTTCATCTTCAATGCTGAAAGATTAATCTGCCAAGATTATATACACTACTAGTATGATACGAATCTTGACGTAGTTAAGTATATATCCAATTATTATATATACTTAATGACATAAATGGTTACTTATATTTATTGCTCACTTCTGTGTATTTACTTGAGATAAAATAGAGTAATTAGTTTTTCTCTCACTACTTGGACTACGAGATGTAAATCAAGGTAAATATTAGTATTTTTCCATTAGGAGTGAGATTTAGTATATTAATTAGCAGTATTATAATCTATAAAAGACCAGGAAAATAGCTATAATCTATATAAAATATTTACTACTTAAATATAATATCGAGCAACTAAGCAAATTATTATTATTAAATAAAAGTCATAATATATGAGTAGATGTTCATTTGAGGTATATTCTTGGCTTTCTCACTGTGGTCATTAAGTTATACTTTACAAAATCTCCCTCATAGATAACGTGAGTTAAATAGCTTCCTAATTGCGATGGTAATGATGAGAGGTAATATATATATATAATATATAATTAATATATAATATATATATATAATTTAATATATTAATATATATAATTATTAATATTATATATATACTATATATATATATATAATATATATGTGAGCGGTGAGTACCGTGTGATATACAGACTTTTCAAATGCATTTAAAATAAATTTCCATAAAAATTTATAAAATAAAAATAATATCTTATTTATATATTATTTTATCTAAATTTCACATTTTTAAATATTTTTTTATCATTATCAATAATTAAAGAACACTTAATTTATTATTAAAATTCATTTTGAAATTATTACAAAAATAGATAATAATACCTGTACAGCATAAGAACTTAAAATAAAGACATATGTTTAATACACAATTGCTCAGAATTTAATAAGAAAAGAAAGTCTTTTATATATAATGTCAGATATTTATAAATAAATAAAAATAAATAAGTATTGAGATACAGATGATTTGATATTCCCTACCTCATTGTACTTTCAACATGATTATAGAGTTTAGGCTATTTTTGTTGGTTAATTTTATCGTTTGTACCACGATGGGGTGTTTTTTCACTGAAAAAATAACATCATAAGTATATGATATATATGCACTATTTTCCTTTGTTTTATATTGTTATTGAATAATGACTCACTCTAAGTATATTACTAACAATAGATAGGTATAATAGTGTTGGCCCTGTCCTTCACAGGGTGATATTATAAGTTATTAACTCAATAACATATTATATTATTATTGTCTCTGAAATATATATTTAAATGTTTTTTAATTATTATTATTACTTCAATTAAAATGCAGATAGATGCAGATTTAAGCGTGTTTCTTCGATTTTGAAAGCGTTAGAATGATGCGATGTTTGGGGGAGGAGCTTTTTTTTTCTGAGGATATCAAATTCGTCTTAATTTATATAGTATGATGTTAATTTATCAGCCTATCTTTTAGTATGAGTAGTATGCTCGCCTACAATATATATTATTATATATATGTAATATATATATTATATATATATAATTTATTAATTAAATGTATATATAATAATATATAATATTAATACTATTATATATATTATAATATATATATATATAATATATATATAAATAATAATATATTTATATATTATTAATAGTATATATATATATATATATATATAGTATATTAATATATATATTATATATAATTATAATATATATTAATATATATATATATATATATATATATATATATTCTTAATATATATATATATATATATATATATATATATATTATAAAAATATAAAAATACATAGCACTTATGTAAGATGGAGATGAGAAGAACCTTGTGTTGCGACCTTATAGATTAATAAATGGATTGTTCAGAGGTTGCTTAGGTTGAATAGTAGTCGCTATTGCTAAGTTGATGAAAGTAATTATAATGATAGATATAACTGTAAGAAATATATGTATTTATTGAACTATTATCGTGTGTTGTCACATTCCTATAGGTTATTTGTTTCACGACCAAGGATTATATTCCACTGGCGTCTATTCTTATTTCTCTTGGTATGAAAGTGACTTTATCTTTAGAGTGATGTTATATTCTATATTCTGTGTGCCTCCATGCTTGTTACAATTGCTTCCGGTCAAATGTTACTGTGGTATTGTGGTAGCATTACGGTCAATGGTAATCGATCTGTTGTAAGTGAGTGATTGATCTAGTTCGCATTCATAGATGGCTTGCTGGGAGGACAAAGACATGTGACGCGTGTTTGTCTGTCGCTGAAGTCATAGACGTATCGCAATATCAGATCGTTTGCAGATGACTGTGGTGAGGTGCTCGATGCTATGGATATGTGACTTCACGAGTAGTAAGGTTTTTTTCATAGCTTCATTACTTCGTCTCGTTATTATGATAATGACAATTTGATTGTCGCATGAGCTGCGAAATATATCATATCTTCGACGTAAATGTTTGAGTTCGGGAAGTTCAGACGTATGGTAGGAGAGATGATTTGCACATAAGGATGATGTTGTTTCTCTGTGAGTGATAAACAGTTTTGTGCTTTTGAGCTGTGAATATATTAGATCTGTGCAACTGAGTATTTTTCCTTTTCCACTGTGAAGAAGATGTTAGCGATACGTATCTGGATTCAGAGATTCGACGACTGTGCACCATATGTAGATCAGGGAAGCGTCGTGAAGTAAGACTCTCCAAATATTGAATTTATCTCCAACATAATCAATTTCGATTAATACGAGATAGAAGAGTAAAAATCTTAATGACGAGATGAGATGTGTGAGCCACGAGCGGTATTATCTCTAAAGAAACGGATTTTTCCACAAATTTCAATCATTACAGTATTGAGGCTATTAAGTGCTATGTGTTAGTGGGATAGCTCGAGAGAGAGAGTTCTCGTAGAGTATGACAGCTATCAGCACATTTTGAGAAGGTCTCTTTACCTTATAGAATAACTTTTCTTTTTCAGTAATCTCTATTTTCCTTCTCCTTCTCTCTCTATACTGAGTTAGTTCGAAGCGTGAAAGAGAGGTAGCGAACATGCCGAAATGTACTTAACTCACGGAAAACCACATACGTGAGTATTAGATTAAGAAACACGAACAAACTGATAGTCGAGAACAAGTAATATCTCCAATATCTTAATTCGTCACTTGCCGATACACCCTTAATTAATAATATGTGAGCCTCGTTTTGTGTTTTATGACATGAAATATTCATTGAGATAAACGGAAGATGGTCTTTCTTTCAACTGTTGAGACACCTCCGACAACAGGTGTCACCAACTCGAGGTGTACATCGTGTGCACAAATTAAGAGGTGATGTTAGAGATTGTTGCGTTTCTCACCTCAACCAGCCAACCTGCCTCACACAGCACCGCTGGACACAGACTTACTATTCATTCCTATGATTATATGCAACCTTTCTTCTCGCCTCTACTAAAACTAGTATCTCTACCTATACCTTCAGAACTATCTTTTCACACGTTACTCAATCCCACATTTCTCTCACTGTGTTTTTACCATACAATGAGTCGTATCTCACCATGTCACTCGTCACACACTGATAGTATCTCCACTTTATACCGGAGCACTGATACCGTCTTCTCTCATCACCTAAAGCTCTCCTTTAAAAACACTCTCATCATTAAAAAGCCTCTATTCACGTAACCGGAGTAATCACTTTCTAACACTGTTTCATTTCCTCATTTGCGTGATGAAAAGCTCTTGAGGTTATAACAAATTCATATACACCCCTAAAGTAATTTATTATATTAATCAATATTCATGAATTAAAGTATCACACTTTAATATCTAATTACCTTACTAATTTCCCACCTAGTTTCACTCTACTATACATTAACAACCGGTAAGCAACATACATCTTACATTGCAAAACATTAGTCACTAACTTATAGAATCATTATGACTCCACTTATGTTTTCATAAGTATTTAATTGTACAGCCACCTTCACCTACCATATCAAAACTTATATTTTTATTCATTGACTTATACTCGCCGCATCAAATCCGGCTCTTGCCCTTCTCTCACAGTCCACGAATCTATGATAGGCCTAACATATATTTAGTAACGCTCATGTAATTGAGATCACATTCATTCGCAAGGCGGAGTGTATTGTCAACCACCTGTCGGACGTAACTATTACATACGCTCTCGACTAGTCCGTGAATTCTCTTTTTTAAATTTTGTCTATTGAGCCCATTTGATAAGCACTATTTTATACACTCCACCTAAAAGAGGCGCCCTTAACGCGTCCCCTCTTCCTGATACCTCTGGGCTATTTCATACTTCCTTCATGATATGTGCTAAGAACACAAACTAAATCATCGGTGTAACTAATATGAGTCAGGCAAAGCCTGGTCCACTAACTCTTCCACATTTCTTCGCACCGTGCAGTTCATTAACATCTTTTCTCCTTGACTAGTACTCTGAATCTACTCATCGATTGTGGGCGTAGTATTGCTAGCAATTTACAGCCTTCGCATTCTGTCACGTAATGTCTATAAATGTTATTAGAAAAGGAAGCATGAGTTAGATAATACACAGTCCCATTGCGAATTCATCTCCTCGATGTGTGAAAAAGTTAAGAACCTCATTTATTTTTCATACCTTGATATTTGAGATTTTTAACGATCACTATATCTTTCTTCTCTCTTTACAACCTTTTTCACTGGAGTGGTTACTCATACATCAGCTCCTCATACTTAGCATTCAACCATTAGTCGTGTACGCACTCGCCTAACAAATACTGACCTTCCACCACAGAGTTTATTCACTTTTAATACTGTTGAAAATCCTTAAAAACCTAAATACAAATTTATTCTCCTTCTCTTATTTCATTTTTTTTATCCATTATTATTTGTTACAGTATTCTTTTTAAATTAATTACATATTCCCACTTTGCCCTAGCTCACCATAACCTTTTTTATTTATACTAATATGTAAACTCTATTGGCAGTTCTGAGATCGATGGAACCTACTATGTAAAGGGTTCACGTCGTGTTCTATATCTGTGTATGATGCCAGAGGGTATGAATTTATCTTTAGAAAAACGTAACTGAATATATTCAATAACTATAATGAATATGAAAGATGGTAGTCGGTGATCAATTATCCTTATTCAAACTTAACGTATCATTGTATCCTTTCCTACTAATACAATTAATAAATTTTTGATCATTATGAGACCACTTTTAACTCAATGTGTTTGCGCTACCACATCTGAGCCTCACACCAATGGCTCTAATAGAAATGGATTTGACACACTAAGAGATATATAAAAAGAGTAAAAAGTAGGAAAAAGAAAATAATATAAAAAAAACTAAATTTTTTAAGGTCTCTTCATAATTTCTTATTTATTTCAAAATATTATTTACTAATTAGCATTATCAGGTCTTTTTAAAGCTTAATTGGTTTCTTTCAAATCGCCAACAGTTTAGACTAAAAACCTGAGATGATGAACAGGATGTTCCTACCAATCAATTCTAAATTTCATGCTAAAAGTTAGAGCAGAGCAGAGCATATAGAAAAGTAGAATAGAGTATAGTATATAGTAGTATATAGGGCAGATATATATATATTATATAGTATAATATAATATTGTTAGTATAGTGAGAGAGAGTATATAATATATATATAGGTAGTGAGTATATATAATATATATATATATAGTATATATATATTATATTAATATATACGTATAGTAGATAGGTATATTATATATGATATAGTAGTGAGTGAGTAGTGAGTAGTGAGTCCGAGTGTTGAAAATAACCTATATGATAATAAAAATGAATTTCAGTGGTGTGTGTAGTTCACTTATTTCATTTTTTATTTCTATTTTTTTTTTTGTTCAGTGGTCAAATGGACATTTGTGTAATTAAAAATCGAGAGCGTGAGAGGACGTCAAGGGTTACACACTAGACATTTATTTATAGAACGCTTATGATTATTCTCTACACTCTAATATTCTGCCTCAGCTACATACTTTCCGTGTGTGACGCACTACTAATTAATTTATCATAACGTCTATTATCATCCCCACAATAAATTATTTATTACCGAATTTTTGGGTCATTTAGTTATTTTACTTCTTGAGTAAAAAAATTTATCGTTATATTGTCACCGGTATATATTAAATAATGTATATGTCATAAAGATTATTCCTTTATCCTCACTGGATTACTTCCTTTTGAAAAATATCACCACTCTCCAAGTGTGAATATATCGTAGTAGTAAACTATGATAATCCATTTAATATATAATTTGCTTAAAAATATAAAACTCTCTCGCGTATTGCAGTTATGAGTGTAGATTCTCTAACAATCATTAAATTAAAGAATTGAGTATTGTTTATGGGATACACTATTTTATTGGTTATAAGCAAGCTAATATTTGAAGGTCTCCTTCTTTGAATATAACTTTTCTTATGTACTCACTTTATTTCTTTATCGTTATTCACTCAATCTGGAAAGATTATTCTGTCAATAAGATTTAACTACACTAAACTTAAGTATGTATAATATATACGTTAATAAATCTTGACGAGTAAGTGAATCCCAATAAACTATGCATGGTTTACTTATTTAATTGCTTCTGTGAATGATTTCTGTGTGAATTTACTTGAATAAGGATAATTGATTTTCTCTTGAACTCCGATGAAAATAGGAAATTATTTTTACCTATATTTAGAGAGTTGAAGTAATATATTGTATATTATGCTGTATTATCAAAAAAGACGCAGTGAAAAGCTATATATAATGTACATTATATCATCTAAAATAAATATATCAGACATCAAGCACATTATTATTTAAATAAAAGTCAATTTAGAGATGAGTTAGTATTAATTGAGTGAGAGATAATATTCTTAGTATACTTTCCTATTACTCATAGTCTTATCAAATATATTACCCTACTCATAAGAAACCTATTATAGTAATACTTCTTTATATATTGCGATGAAGTGAAGGGTTAATTTATATAAAATATTATATATTAACATATATATATTAATATATATATATATATATATATATATTTATATATATATATATATATATATATATACATATATATTATTATAATAATATTAATTATATATATATATATATTATAATAATATTATATTATATATATATATATTAATATATTAATATATTATAATATTATTAATAATATATATATTATATATATATTATATATATTAATATTAATAATATAATTAATAATATATATATATTAAATATATATGAAGTCCTATGCACTCTCACCAGAGGTTTAGGAGGACTATTTTAGTATGGTGATATCATCTTTGTTAGTGGTGATGTTCTGATATTAAAAATATAATATCATGGAGATATAGTATATGCGTTTTTCACTTATGTTTTAATATTGTTATGTATAAGCTCTATAGTTCATAAGAGGGTGTTGGACTGATCCATGTTTCCTACATGATATTTTATATTTAAGAACCCCCTTAGGTATATCGATTTAAGTTTTATTCCTCTTATGCAATATAATATTAGCCTTGGTGATATTAAGACATATTGTATTTGCGAGAACTGTGTAAATCTGAGATCGAAATTTTACTTCAGAGGAGTAAAAAATAAAATGCATTATTAAATAATGTTCAGATTGAGTTTTATCAACAGAAGTTTATTTTGGGTAATTAGATCACATTTAGATATATTGTATTTGTGTTCTCAATAATCTATTATAATAATAGAAGGGAGTTATGGTATCACTAATTGTTATTATCATATGAAGTGAGAGCGAAAAAGATTTAAGATACTCAAAATTTTACGTGTACTTAAATTTTGTGTAGGGCAGTGGTGATTGTTTCTATCTTCTACTTGTTATAAGATGCGAGAGATCGCAACTTATTCAATTTTAATGGTGTTATTAATTACAAGTGTTTTAAATATTTAATAATAAATGTTCTAAATGATTAAAGGAATCAAAGTTTAATAAATAAATTAACTTTATCTTTAAGCATATTGTTTTGATGGAGTTGGGTATTTCCATTTTATCTCAGTTCCTTAAATAGCCTTGTTAATAATAATAATGAAAAGACTAATATTTATTATGTTACTCTAAATCGCCGTAAAGCTCGACTGCGAATGAGTATGATCCTCAGTGACAGTTAGACATCCACACTTATTGTAGGGTTTAGTTATAATTGAGACTAGTCGTGTTTATATTCAGTATCACCATGATTTTCCAGCATGCCTGCAGCGATGTACTCACACGAGGGAATTAGTGATCTTTAAAGCTCACACGCAAACCATCACAGATGAAGAGAGGATCAGATGAGTGCTTCACTCAGAGAGTATCAGTAAGCCTTTAATGATATAGTAGTAGAAGGAGTAGGTGAGTACTGCCAGTATTGGTATAGGTATCTACTGAAGCGCAATAGGAATACTAGGAACTCACCAAGACTACTAAGGATGAGAATAAGCTCACATGATTACGATATACGATAGATATAGGTAGAGTCTCACACACACGAGATAAGACTCGCAGATAGAATAGATTAGGAGGCAAGTAAGAATAAGTGAATAGACAGTTAAGATAGATAGATGATAAGATATGATTGGATAGATGAGATAGATGGGTGAACGATAGACTCATGCACAGCTGATATTTGTATATGTGTATGAGGAGTAGATGGCACTTCATTGCACGTACTAGATAGATAGATAGATAGGATAAAGATGAGAAAGAGAAACAAAGAGAGAGTAGAGAGAGAGAGAGGAGAGGATGAGAGAGAGAACGTTATGAGTAATAATAGAGAGATATAGTAGAGAAAATGTAAGAAAAAGAAAGAAGAAATATAGCAATGATTCAGCAGTAAAGTATAGATAGAAAGAGTAGGATCCACTACATTTATACTGACTAAAGAAGCTTCCAAAAAGTTTTCTCAATCAATGTTAATCTAAGGATCGTTACTTATATTAATAATATTCAATAAAGCATTACTAATTATGTAATTATAAGTAACATATTTTCGCTAAGATAGAATATCGATTTCAACATATTTCAATTTTCGTTGGAATTACTTTGTAATTATATATCACATGAATTCATTCTTCTGATTTTTAATATAATTTATATCGTATACCAAGAAATAAGATAATACCACATTCACTATAGCTTATCTGACAGGTAATTGAGAAGAGTTATCAGTAATAACTTATGAAAAAGAACAAAATAATTCAACACAAAGAGCAACAATTTAAACTCAACATCTGCTTAATCACCTAGTCTACATAAATGAATAGTATTAAACTGAGAGAGAGAAAATATTTTAGATGTATATATTTTCAGCTGGATTACTTGAAAGTAATTCCTGTATATTAATTAAAAATTAGAGATAATCAATCGCAACTCGAATATTAAGATAGCTATAACTCAAGCATCTATAATTAGCAAATTCACACTATTACAGCAAACTCTATAAATTACTTACAACTACTTGAAGAATATTGAAATCTATAAATCACTGCTACGAGATAATTAAGGAATATATCATAATATTGACTCAGATATATAGTCTTTATGTTAAACAAATAATTAGTAAGTATTATTTTAGTAGTCCATTATATAAGAATGTGTAAAAATGCCACATAAATAAGGTAATAAATAATGAATGATAAATAGATACTAATAATGATTCAGGAGATGATCAGATATCACGACAACACAGTATAAATAATGACAATTAACACTCAAAAATTCAGATAATTACGAAATAGAAATATATAATTTAAATAATTCATAATATAAATAATTAGATAAATAATAATATTTATTACAATAATAAATAGTTATGATTCCAAACTACTTTTTTCACTTTACCCAGAAATCACAGAATTAATTTTATTTTTTAAATTTTGAAGTATAATTTAATTTTATAAAAATATAAAATTAATTAATTAATTCATACATGATAAAACCAAATTTGTTATAGGATTAAATATGACAATTAATATCAAAATCATAAATATAAATTCCTTACTATTGCTATTGTTGTGTATACTAAAAAAAAATACTCAATATAATACATAATTCAAAACTGAGAATGTAACACAATAGGTTTGGGTTTTCCAGTGCGAGTACAATCAGAATTTAACTCACACAAGTAACCAGCGTTGTTGCAACAATTTATACTGATTCTGATTCATCTCGTAGCAATCAAAGTAAGATCATTATTCAAACCACCTTTTCAATGCTTATTACTATTACACTCACTTGTCTTTATCTCTTCTCATTTTCTCACTCACCACTCATTTTCACTTATATATATATATAGCCTGTTTGATAACCTAACTAATACCTATCTTATCCAAGAAATCATTGATATAATACATATATATATTTATTGTTTGTGTAGATATGTGTGTTGTTAGTGTGTGTGTGTGTGTGTGTTGTAGTGTGTGTGTGTGTGACCGAGAATTATCTGTAATCAATATTTTTTCAATACAATATATATATTATATATTTAATATGGACAAGCCAGGATATGTTTTAAAACAGTAACATATTTAATAATATACTTTAAATTTGAACCTCGTAAAAGTTTGTTTCAAAATATTTAGATAATCAAATTTTACTCTCATAAAAACATTTTATATAATGTGGCCCACAATTAAGTGATTATCTAAAAATAAATCACATATCACAATAAATCACAGATATGAAGATATAAATATTAAGCCCTTTGAACTCACCAGGTCAATATTTTCACATTAATTTTTGTGTGCATTATAGCAACTGAGATTCTTGCCTTTAAAATCAGCAATGTCTGCATCTGAAGTTTTGTACACAACATCATTGACTGACTTTACAAGAAAAATATATTCAATAATTTACGTTAATGTCGTGCACGTATATAAAAACTATAGCACCTTAATTGATGAGCAGTCTTAATGTGAAATTGAGTCAAAATATGCTTTCAATCCGAGTCTAGTCTAGCGGATCCTTACCATGTATTCAAAGAATAAAGATTAATTATAAAGAGAGAGTTGTAAATTTGCGTGTTTAAAGATTCTTTATATACACTTTTTCATTATAATATCAAATTTTATATTCATATTAACTACTCACTATTCATTTGTCTGTAACTACATTGTTTTTCTGATTAAACTTCTCGAGCTCCATCTGCCAGCTTGATCACCTTGTGTCACCACAAAAGAATGTGGCTCTCTCAAATAATGAAAGTCCGGAAAATTGACTTTTTTCCTCACACATGTTCAGTTGCCGTATCGCCCTTGTGAGAGCACATGGCGTTCTTGATTCGCTGCAACTCACACACCTATCGGTTGCCGTGCTCTTCTTATGAGAAGCTTTGAGCGACAAAAGGGACATCGCGCATTCAGTTCACTCTTGTTCTTTCGCGTTACGATGAGACGAGGTATTTTTGTTCGAACAGATGCGTTTCTATAATATCTGCGACATTAGAGTATCCTGTGTTGCTTGTAGGTAAGGAATATAAAATATACTCTCGAGGTACGAATCACCGACTGTTTTGTGTGCTCTTTGCGTGTATAATAATTTTCAGTAATGTGCCACACCTCGAATCTAATTATATATTCTTTGATCAATGTAATAAATTCTTCGACTTAGTATTGCGCTGCACAATATACATGGATCAAAACTTATGTATAACCACATTAAGAATATGTACAACTGCTTCTCTCAATAATAAGTAAAATTCTGTTTATCAATTCGGGAAACTGATAGACACAGTACACAATTTCTTCAAGAATTACTTTCTAACTATACACTCTAGTGTTTTCGCTCATTGTGACCAATGGAGTACTCTCTGTTAGGTCACCGGCATATTTTACACGCACTCCACTAAACGTCATAAATTTGATTTGAAGTTATTATTGTGTTGTGTAGGATTTGGAGTTGCTCTTGGTCCACAAATATTTGTGTACAGAAAGCTCGTCTTGAATAATACTTTCTATCATATTATGAAAATACTATTTATTTATTACTATTAAATTATATTATAAAAAATATATATATATTATAATAAATAATAAATATATAATAAATTATAAATATATAGATATAATATATATAAAATATATATATTATATAATATTCTGTTTTTACTCACTTAAATTGGCAAATTTTATTTATAAACCGAGTGAAAATTTGCGTTGAGGCTAGAAAAACCTCGCTCTCCTATCCTCTCCACGTCTCGTAGGAATGAGTGGAGCGAATCAGATTCAGTCAACTGTGGAATTGAAAGAAAGAGATAAATTAGGCAAACCATCTGTAACGTTCGTTGATTTAGAAATGAGCTCTCTCTCTCTCATCTCTCTCTCTATCTCTCTCTCTCTCTCTCTCTCTTGGTAATCTTTTCACGATAAGTATCGGTAGTTTCGCGTACAGCCTCATCTTAATTGGTGCATTACAAGAGGTGAATTTTTGTTGAAGGTTCGGATATCGTATTTATATCGATATATTCTTTGGTAGATATCAATTGATTCTCCAATATATTTATAATTACAGGTTTTGTAAGGAATTAAGTATATTGCTGCATTACAATTATTATCTAATTTCGATTATAATAATTTGCCATAAACACAGATATAAACTATAAAAATCATAACCTTAATATAGTAACTAAATGCAATACACTCAACAAATTATTGAAACCGAAATGGAAAATAATAGTAACGAAGCAATATCTCAATTCCTTGCAAAACCTTCATTTATAAATATATTAGAGAATGAGAATCAATCGACATCGACAAAAGGCAATATCAATATAAATACGATATCCGGACCTTCAACAAAAATTCTCCTCCTGT
>JABUQX010076372.1:0-12500 GCA_015478945.1 Trachelipus rathkii
AGAAGAGATGGTATTTTAATTTTGTTTAAAATTAAAAACAGGGTTATTTAAGCTTTAGTGTATAATTTTCAGATTTGAAATTCATGCAGTGTCGTAATTTGTAATGTTTATTAAGGACTTATAATTAATTTATGATACTGTTAATTATAATTGTTCAGATTTGGAAATTCAGTATATATACTGTTTTTACATTTCATAAAATAAGTTACAATATTAGGACCATAATAGTTATATTTTCAGATTTAGAAATTAGAATAGGGTAATTGTTTTGAACTATTTTCTTAAAATTATATTATTTATGTCACAGTTAATATTATAGTTTTACAGTTTAAAATTCAGTGGGTAATATTTTAGAGATTTCTATATATATAAAATTGTAGCGTTAGTGATGTAATATTATAGTTTTAGATTTGAAATTCAGTAAAGTATGATTGTGTAAAGATTTTACGAAGTATGGTATTTAATGAAACAGACTATAATTGTTTAGATTTGAAATTCAGGTCGGAAACTTAGAAATGTTTCTTAAAATTATATTGTGATTGTTGATAGATTTTGCAGGATTGGAAATTCAGAGTATTTTAAATTTCGTTAAAATTGTGAAGTTATTTACCACATGTTTATATAATATTTCATATTGAATTGTGAAACGACAGTTACGCAACTTTTGTGTTTATTTTGTTTTTATTCACTTGATCATTATTTTTAAGTTTGAAATTAATGTAATCATTTTTAAAGTTTGTGTATAAAAATTTGTGAATTATCTTGATTTTTTACGAGCTTTGAATTAATTAAATGAAATTGGAAATTCAGGTAGTAACATGACTGTTTTATCCAAATAAAGTAGTCGTTTGGCTGGTTAATTGTTAATTTGGTAATGATAATTTGTAAAATTTACATAGAAATGTTTAAGAATTATTTAGTTCACTGTTAATGCATTGGATAAGGTTTGACGGCGGTTGTTAAATTCGAGCTAGATAAATAGCTTTTGTACTTCAATAAGAAGTCCGTTTAGGGCTTTTTATTTAGATTTTAATTTTAATGATAATTTGAAAAGTTTGCATGAAGAATTATAATGTATTTGTAGTAACATCTTAGGATATTAGTAAGTTTTAAGCTTTGGAAGATTCAGTATATGAGACAGTACTGATTGAAAGTCATAAAATCAGTCCACACCCGGAAATTATTATTATAATGATAATTTTAATAATTTACATTACAAATACAATCATTATTATACCTTTAAATGATTGTAGTTTGATCTTTGAAGATCAGGATAGATGGAACATATATACATACTTCCTTTCCAATGACAAGAGTCGTTTTGATGGCCTTAGATGTTGTTTTTTAAATAGAAGAAAAAAAAAAGATTGGACAGTGGTTTGAATTGGCATGATAACGGCGAGACAACGGCTTTTCCGTCCAATCTTGTGACTCATCAAAAACATCCACAAGCTGCGCGTTAACAGACAAACAAAATTGCTGCCGATCGACCTCACATCAATACTGTCATCGCAGTTAAATACTGAAAAGCCTGTCTTCCGAATAAACTTCGAGGGTTTTCTGATTGTTTCCCGTGGCCTGCGGTCGTATGGTTCGATCCTAAGCGCGGATGTGCGATTCCTGGCGGATAACATTAACAGTTTAATGGTGATAGTCGAATGATGGATATTTATTAGAGTGATTCCTCTTTAGCTCTCTTATAAATATAAACAATAATGAATACTGTATAAATCACATTAATATTGGAAATTGCCAATTTCTGACTCGAAGTAATAATAATAGGAATAATAATAATAATTATGATATACAATTAATAATTAATAATATAGTATAATATAATAATAGATGAATTAAATAATAAAATAATAATAACTCAGACTAAAATACGATTAAAATTTTTTCAGCAGAAAATAAACTACAAATATATATATATTAATTATATACATGGTACTTAATTACGTTTTAAGTGGAAAATATCAGCTAAAATTCTGAAAATGTTCTCAACAAATAATGGATTAAATTTACAACGTCTACACGCTCTATAAAGACGACACGCACACATCCGAACACGCACACGCAGACGCACACGCACACACGCCAAGCATACACAGAAACACACACATGCTCCCCACATTGTTGTGTGTGATCGCTATATATTTTATAAATATATATTATATATATAATATATATATTATATATATAATCATATATAAATATATGTATTATATACTTATGTTGTTACTAGTTGTTATATTATATATATAGGGTTAATTGTGTGTATGTGTGGGTGTGTTTTGTGTGTGTTTATATAATTAATTGAGTTAAAGTGAGTGTAGCACTTGTCTGGTAAGAGATATTAACAACTTGGGAAGGTTTCCTTGTGATTATTCGTGAGTGTCATTGAATTCGGCGTCACCATTCTCATTATATGCATTTTGGCTCATTGTTCAATAAACTGAAATAATAAATGGGATGTAATTTAATAATAATAATATATATATAATATATATGATATACTAATAAAATAAGACAATAATATTATTATATAATCTTATACATAAGTAATATATTAATAATAATATGAATAATATAATAATAATGAATAATATTAATAATAATATATTATAATCTAGTCTATATATAATTATATTTATTATATACTAAGTGGGTATGAGCATTGCTAAGGTTATTATGTAAATATATATAATCTGGTTGTTTCCTTCTCTCGTCTAGATGATTGTATTTTTTATTTATTATTATATTATTTATATTATTATATTATTTTTATTGATATTATTTTATTAGTGGTAGTTATAGTTGTAGTAGTAGTCCTTAGTAGTGTTTAGTAGTAGTAGTAATGAGCAAGAGAGAATATGAAAATTGAAAAGTCATATTTTTGAAATCATAAAAAGGAAAATGATTTGATAATATTGAATTTCTAAATAATTAGTTTTTGGGTCCAAACCACAATTGATAGAATAAAGATGAAAACATTAAGAGTCATTTTTCACTAGGTACTCTTTCAAGCAAAGGTCAAGGAAAGCTCAAAGAACGCTCAAGTGGAACACATGCGAACCCTGCAAGTGAGCTCAGTTCAGTCATCACAATAATTTAAAAACTTTGGAAGTAATACTACTTTACTGACTACTACTACTGCTATACTAACTACTATATTTATATAACTACTATACTCTAATAATTATATAAATATAAAAATAATAATAATAATAAAAATAATAATATAAAAATAATAAAGTTATAATTATAATAATAATAATAATAATAATATAATAATAATAATAATAATAATGCAATAATCATAATGATAATAATTAAAATAAATAATGAATAATCATAATAATAATAAATAATAATAATTAAATTTGAGCATTGCTTGGCGTTAATTTTTAACTGCGCATGAGCATTACTTTAATGTTAAGAATAATTCGAATATATATTATATATGATATATATATAATATATATATATATTGTATATTATATATATATATTAGTATATATATATATTATTTATATAAGTAATATTTAATTATATATATACTTATATATATATATTATATATTATATTATATATAATATATATAGTAATATTACTAAGCTGTTTCTGCTGCCATTCTGATATTGAAGTGGTTTTGGAATCCAAAAGAAATCGTACAACATCGATATTGTGTATTGTGTCCAGAATCAAAGCCTTTAATTTCAAAGAGAGAACTTGTGACTCTGGGTCGTCTGGGTCGTCACCAAGATCCACGCTTGTATAGGATTCCAATTTCCCCTATTTGAAGAGAGTGAGAAAAATGAAATATAATAGCTTCATAATATATAATATAATAATAATAATAATAATATAATATAGATATAAATAATAATAATAATATAATAATAATAATATATAATGTATAATATATATATTATAATTAATATTAATAATAAATAATAATATAAATAATAATAATAATAATAAATAATAATAATAAAAATAATAATAAATAAATAAATAAAAAAAATAATGAAAAGTTTGTATTAATAAAACATATAAAGAACTTGGGATTCAAATATTTCTCGTATTGAAGTTCTTCCAACGTGAATGAAAATGGTTTTTCGACGTGATATTTATTTTCCGGAAAAAAGATTTATCTCATTACTTGAAGTTTCTTATATATATATATATATATATAATATATTTATAATCTATATATATATATATACTAATATTATATATATAATAATATATATTTTAATATAATATATATATATTATAATTATATATACATATATAATATATTATTATATATATATATTTATATATATATATATATTATTTATATATATATATTATATATATATTATATTATATATATTATATATAAATATATATTATATTATAATTATAATATAGTATAATATATAATATTATATAATATTTATATATTATATATATATATATATATATATTTTATATATATTATATATATATTATATATTATATATATATTATAAATATATATTATACATATATATATATATTATATATATAATAATATATAATATATATTTATATTATATATATATATATATATAATATATATAGATTATTATATATATATATATATATATATTAATATATATATATATATATAGTATATATATAGTATATATATATATTATATAATATATATATATATAATACATATATATATATATATATATATTATATACTATATACTATATATATATATGTATATACATCTATATATTATATATATATAATAATATTATATATATATTATATAATTATATATATATATTATAATATATATAATATATATATAATATATAATATATATATAGCTATATATATATATATTATATTAAATATAATATATATATATATATATATATGTATATATTATATATATATTTATTTATATAATATATATATATATATATTAAAGTATTGTATATATATATTAATAATATATAATATATACATATAATATATATATATATATATAATTATATTATTATATATATATATATAATATATATATAAAGTTATATTAATATATATTATTATATATATATATATTATATATATATATATATTATATTATATATAAATATATTATATATTATATATTATTATATATATAATTATATTTTTAATATATTATATGTTATTATATTATATTTATATATTATATATATTATATATTATATATTTATAATATATATATATATATATATATATTATATATTATAATTATATATATCTATATAGTGATGGGACGATTTAATCGGAATCGGCATTGTTTTTCAGGAATCGGAATCGCAAAATTATAACCGATTCTTTGACATTCTTTGGTATAAGAATCTGAAAATATTTTATTCGATCTTTTTATGATATTTCAAAGACAATATTTCGGTCTGCGTATTGAATTTATTATTTCAGTTCTCTGAATTCCTATTTAATTAAAGAATGGATTGAGCGCGCATCTTTACGTAGAGCCTAAGATATCATGTTTGGATTTTCAGACAGGCAGACATTTGGCAATTGTTTCGTTAGTCACGTTATGTATATGTTTTTGATTAATTATATACCGTAGACCTCCGTAAGTGAGCCAGTGAAATATTTGCCTTGACAGGCTTGAAATAATTGGAGCTATTGAATATAAAATCTATCCTTCGAGTTTCACTTTTTCACGTATCTCACACAGCAATATAAGTGATTGTCTTCAAAATGTTTTGGAAGAATTCAATATTCCTGCTAATAGAAATTCATGTTAAAGTAAGGGATAACGCACCTAAATATGGCCTGCAGGAGTTACACAAGAGGATTCCAGAATTATACTGTCTGCTTTTTTACAGCTCTTGAACATAGTGTCTCAATGATGCCATATTTGACCAACAGAAGACGTAAAAAATATATCCATATGCAACAAATGTAGGTCTTTTAATACAATCGCCCAAGGTATTTCCAAGTAAATGAAGAATATCAACTAGATTATTTACCTACAAGAAGATTTATCAGGATATACAAGACAGATGCATTAGAGTATCATAATGCTTTTCAAAAATTTTTGAACAAAAGACGGCTCTCATTTTCTATTGCAGTGATCATTCAAAACCTGTATGCTTAAAAACAATGGAAAGTTGAAAAATTGCTAAAAATACTTAAAATTTTGTTGATCTGTGACAATTTATTGAGCCCGATCAATGGCATTGGCAATAATCCCAAATATGAAAATGATTGGCATTTTTTTTTATTTTTTTTGAAAAGAGTCAGAAAAAAGAAACTATTTGAGGGACTTGGTTACGGTATCAGCATGGAAAAAATTCAGTAAAAATAGATTCAGCATTTATTTACTGAATAAGATCTATGTGCCTTTGCTACTATCTTGATCAACGCTTGAAAATTAACAGTCTTCCTTGGGATGAATTATACAATATAAAAAGTGGAAGAATTCTTAAGCAAATGGATGTGCAAAGATATATGTTGAATTGTAAAGGAAAGGAAAACAGTTTCAACTACTTTAAACCATTTCAGATTGAGCCACAAGGAATCAATGGAATCGGCAATAATCCCAAATTTGAAAATGATTTGCATTTTTTTTTGAAAAGAGTAAGAAAAAAGGACTATTTGAGGGACTTGGGTCTACAGTATCAGCATGGAAAAATTCATAAAAAATAGATTCAGCATTTACTTTACTGATAAGAATCTTGTGCTTGCTACCTTTCTTGATCCACGCTTTAAATTACATTCCTTGAAGGATGATCATAACAAATATAAAGTGGAAGATATTCTTAAGCAATGGATGTGCGAAGATATATGTTGTATAATGGAAAGGAAAACAGTTTCCACTATTTAAACCAATTTTCAGATTTTTCTCATTTATCAACAGAATGGGCGAAAAATGATTACTGAAGAATAGTTTTAACTTTAGTTTTGAAAGTTGTTTTTCGGATTTTAAAGAGAAAAAGACTTTAAAAAAAACAGCAAAGAAACTCATTCACAAGGAGAAAGACACATATATTTTGAAAAATTGAAAATTTATAAAAGTAGAAATTAGCCAATATAAAAATAAGAAACTTATTAAAATTCAGAACTCTTACAATGGTGGTCATCGATAAAGGTACTTTTAGCATTTGGGTGTCCTTGCTAAAAAATATTCAAGCTCGTCCCTTTGTCCGTGGAAGTGAAAGACTCTTCAAAATTGGAGGATCAATTTATTCTCCTAAAACAATATACGGATGCACTCCAGAACGTGGAGAAAATGTTAATGTTTTTGCACTACATACTAAGAGTATTATTTAACTACAAATAATAATGATAATTTGCTTCAAGATCTTACTTTTAGTAATTAAAGAAGGAATTTTTTTTTTTAACAAAAAAAAGAAAAAATTGTTATTTATTGTAAGATTTTAAATATTGCTATTTACTTTTCAGTGGTTAAATAAATAAAAAGGTAATAAACTAATTATTTCTTTAGTAAAGATAAAATATAAGAGAATTCTATAAAATTAATTTATAAGGTTTAAATATCTAAAATAAGTTGATTTAGCAAAATTAGGCATATATATATAATATATATATATATTTATATTATATATATATATAATATATTATATATATATATATATATATAATTATATATATATATATATAATATTAATATATATATATATATATTTATATATATATATATATATATATATATTATATTTATATATATAAAAAGTTTTGTCTTTTGTGGGGGTTGTTTGGTGGTTTTTTTTGGTGGTTTTGCGTGGTGTTGTGTTTTCTTTGGGGGGTTACGATGGGGCCGTGGGGTGGGTTCTTTATATTATATTATAGGTGTTATATATAATATATATATATTATATATATATATATATATAATATACTGATAATTAAATATCGGAATGAATCGGAATCGGAATCGGCACTTTTGACTGGTATCGGAATCGGAATCGGCATCGGCTGGAAATTTGGATCGTCCTCCTATATATATATATATATATTATATATATTTATATTTGTATATATATTATAATTACTATAGTTTTGAGTGAGTAGGTTATTATATATATATATATATATATATATAATATTATAATATATATATATATATATATATATTATATATATATATATATATATATATCCGATATTCACCTCAAGCCCCTATGAACCAACGGAATCACAACCCTAGCTAGCTCAAATAGTCAATGTTGCATTTCAAACCAACACTCTACACTCTACCACTTTTTTGGAAACAAGCACATTTATACCAATATTAAAACCAAATAAACCATCTTAATAATCCAGCTTCGTACAAACCTATATCACTCCTTTTCACAATAAACAAATATTTGTAAAATTAATAATTTTTAGAATTTCCCCTTTTTATTCCTCTATCAGAATCACAACACTACCACACACCACACTCCTAACTGATATATCTCAACACATACTAACGTGTTTCAACCAAACTCCTCTCTATATACGACGTACTCTCGTGGCAGCAATAGGCATCAACAAGGCATTCGACACATCCTCCGACATCTTTTAATAGGCAAAGTCCTAAACACAAAAATATTCATCAAAGACAAAAATATGATATCAAATTTCCTATTCGGTATCACAGCCAGAGTTATCCAGGGACATTACTTCTCTCGTTCATCCAAACTATTTAATGGAGTCCTCCGGGGAGCCATTCTTTCACCCACACTCTTTAATCTTTATATGCACGATCAACCTCATCCCACTTCTCCATCCATAAAATTTAAAAGTTATGAAGTTTGTCCAACAATCACAGCACAAAGTCCTTCTATAAATATAACAAAAAGAAAATTACAACAATATGTAAACGAATAGGAACAATGACTAAAAATAGAATAATTGAATAACCTCAAAAATCTACTATCACCCTACTCACCCCAGACAGAAGAGAATCAAACACTCACCCATCAATATTCCTATCAGAGAGTAGACTCCCACACAGTAAACAACCCACGATACATTTGACCTTTGACACTCACATACATCAACCATATCACCTAAAGAACAATACATAAATAGACTCCCGCTTAGTAAATAACTCACCGTCCTAGTTTTGACCTTTGACACTCATGCGACATTCACCTCACACCTCAACAGTATCACTTTAAGAGTCAACATAAATTAAATGCATTGAAAACACTGACCGGAAAAATTTGCCACATAAAGAAACTCTCACAATAGTATACAGAAATAATATCCCTCCCGCCCAAATTATGCATCCTGCACTTCTACCTTAATATCACAATCCAACATTAAAAAACTAGAAACTGTGCGAAATAAAGCTCTGATGATAATAACAGACTGCCTTCCCTCTACACCCATACATCCTCTACATTGGAACAAAAATCTGCCAATAAAAGTCCATCTCGACATGATAACTGCAGCAATTTACCTGCAAATCACTTTCAACAGATCACCCCTTGCATCAAACATTGCAACACCACCCCGCATCTAGAAGAAAAAAATCACACTAGCATTACATTATCTAACATAATAACAACACACTTTCCTCCTCCACCCCCATGATACACCCATTACCAAGCACATTCACACACAAATAACTCAAAGGGCTATCTCAGCATACCCAAACAACACCATACTTCAAACACATCCGCCAGAAATACCTCGCACGGAACAAACTTTGGACCGCCAAGAATGGTGTATGCTGTCCGTTCCATCTCTGGGCATTATCACTGTTTTCAATTACACAAATTTAGAATCAACAAAGCACCCTAATTCCACTGCCTAATATGTTTTCCCCAGACTAATGACGACACAGAATATATATATATATCATATATATATATATATATATATATTATATATATATATATATATATAAAATATATAATATATATATATATATATATAATATATAAATATAGGGTATATAATATATATATATATATATATTATATTATATACTATATCATATTATATATATAGTATCACGCCTCCGAAAGCAAAATGCATGTAACTAAAAAACTATAACAGCTACAGGAAAATAAATAAAATTTTATTAATCAGCAGACATATTTTATCCTGAAAATTAAAAAAAAAAATTAACTGCTTTTGAAAATTTAAATTGTTAAACAAATGTTGGAAAGCTGGTTATGCTAATGAATCGTTTTTTTTGAGAAGAACGAAGGAGCTTCGTGTACGAGTGAAGTTAGGTTGCCAAATGTAGATTAAATTTTTTTTAACTAAAACATACACCAGGGTAAATCAACACAAAGAGGGAAGAGTCGGGGTTTTTCATCGGCCTACGGAGACGACGGGGGGATGTTCCCTGCTGTCTCAACGTCGGCTCGAAACCTAAAAGGAAATAAAAAATTAACATTTTCTCATAGGCTAATAAAAAAAATATATGGTAAGTCTTGCTCTCGTTATAAACTGAGAAATCGAGGGTTCTCTAGAGCGTAACGCTGCAAGCCTAAGATGATATAATAATTTAAGGTGTTATTAATAAATATTAGAATAAAATAAATTTTTTTAAAGTTTCATCGATGAAATTGCTTGCTGAACATCGAAAAATGTTATTTTTATTTCTGTATCTGTATAGGTTTTTTTAGTTACATGCATGATGCATTCGGGAGGCTGACCTTATAGATTTAGGGATATGTTTATGTTTATTTATTTTGATATAATATTATTTTATATAATATATACTATATATATATATATATTTAGTTACACCTATATTTTTATAAAGTAAGAACAATATGGCACTACTCCTTTAAAAGGAAGTTGCATAAAAAGACATGATATCGAAAATCGCCTAACTCTATTCGTGCAACCTTGCAGTGTCACGTGTTAGCTAAAACTCCAATAGAAGGACGATAGAGTTTACACAAGTTGGTTTTTTTTTATCAAAATAATTTTGTTCTTAATTTTAAAAAACATTTTTTAATTTTTTTTAAGGGACTGTCGAGCCGACGGAGGGATCAGACTCCGTCGTCCCCGTGAGGCGAGAGACCCTGATTCTTTCTAATCTTATGGGACTTTATCGTTGGGTATTCCTTTAGTTATAAAAAAAAAAATGTTATTTTGGAAATTTGATGCATCTATTGGCTGAAATAACGTAAAAAAATAAAATCGATTTGCATCGTTTCGTTGATATATATGTGGTAACTTCCTTTTTAAAAGACAGTTCCTCTAATATATATATTTTGGTGTATTATAGATATATATATATATATATATTATATTATAGTATATTAATATATATATATTATTATATATATATCTTTCGGGATCCATATATATTATATATTAATACTGCAATTTCTTTTCAAGAAATTAGGGTTACTGCCATCCTTTATAGACCTTACGACCGTTCGGTAAACAAATTGCATCTGCAAACACAATTCTGGCAAAGTATTAATGTAACTAAATAGAGTCTTAGATCTTATTTATAAAAATAATATAATATTTTAATATAATTAATAATATAATATAATAATAATAATAATAATATAATAATAATGAATAATAATAATAATAATAATAATAACTATATAATAATAATTAAAATTTTGAGTTCATGTCTCGAAATTCTTACGTTTTTCTCTAACTCATAAAATTTTAGGTTAAATTTTTAACACCAGTTTAATTTTTAAAATCTATGGTAAAATAAATCTTATTTATTTTAAGAATGGTGAATCATTATAATTTAAAATACTTTCTTTTTTTAGTAGAAGTGTATTTTAGTAAGTGTAATTATATATATATATATATATATAAATATATTATATATTTTATATATATATATATATTAATATAATAATATATATATATATATATAATATATATATATAATATATATATATATATATATATATAATATATATATAATAATATATTATTTATATATATATATTTTATATATATATATATTATATATATATATATATTAATATATATATATATATATAAGGACCTTTTTATGTTTCACGACTCCGTCAGTGTTTTGATATTTTTTGTTTTTTTTTAATATATTTCTGTATATGAAATCCTAAACAATCAATTTAAGTGTGACGGACATTGATTCAAAATATATAAGGACCTGTTACGTTTTACGATCCGTCAGTTTTAACTTTTTTTTTTTTTTTAACTAAGGAATACCCAGGGTAAACCGAAAGTGAGGAGTCGGTTCTCGGCCTTCCGGGGAACGACGGGTAGGACTATTTGCCCGCCTCCGGGGAGATCCCTCCGGAAACTCCGCTCTTTGGTATTTGGGTGTCGCGGGGGTTCTCCGCACCTCCCCTACGGGGTTGGAAACGTCCGCCACCCTCTGTCCCCGTGGTCGAGCCCTAATATTTTTAATTTAATTATTAATTATTATTTTTAATTTTTGTAATAAGCTTTATTGAGTGATTCCAGTGATTAATGGTTTTTTTTTGCTTCTTAAATATTGA
>JABUQX010076372.1:17500-20000 GCA_015478945.1 Trachelipus rathkii
CACTCCGCTATTAATACTAAACCAATCACTTTTGACACCATTTATTCTTACACACGCCTCACTATCGTCATACATTCTTTTGATTCCATTCAGAAGCCTACCACCAACACTATATCACTAACACCTGCCATAGAGCTTCCCTATTAACCCTATCAATACCCCTGTTGCAAATCCATAAAACTTAAATACAATTTATTCTTCTTCTCCCTCATTTTCTCTATCATTTGCTTCAATGTAAAGATTTGATCCACACATCCTCTACTACTCCTAAACGCACCTTGTTCTTCACCAATCAGTCCTTCAGTCACTCAGCGCAATCTTTCGACCAAAATACCAACATATATCTTCCCTATAACACTCAATAAACTAATTCCCCTCTATCTGCCTTACCCTTATATAAGGGTACTATTACTGCTCTCCTTCAATCCCTCGGAACTATACCCTCCATAAACGCTTTATTACACAACTTCAAGATCCAATCAATCAAAAACATGCCTCCGTTCTTGATCATTTCACCAGTAATTTCATCTATACCTGCAGATTTACCATTCTTCAACTTTCTCACTCTACCCATTTCCTCTTCTTTGCTAATAACCTCATCCCCAAAATACCTATTCCTTCTTGCACCATCAAACCCACACACAGTCACTATCACCTCTTCATTACTGCCAATATTATTCAGATTTTCGAAGTGTTCTTTCCACACTCCCCTCACATCCATTTCATCAGTTACAAAAACACCATCCCTATTCATTATTCTGAGCAGGTTCCCCTTATTCTAATTTTTAACCTTTCGCGCTTCCTTCCAGAAGAGCTTCCTATTCCCTTGTATGTCCCCATTCATCCTCCTTCCAAACTGTTCATTTACCTCTTCTTTTCTCTTACGTATGCATCTTTTAGCATTTCTTTTTCCTCCTTATATAATTCCAAGCATCTTTCTTTTGAAACTTCATCATTTGCTTTTAGTACATTCAACCACGCCTTTTTTTTTACTTTTAACCGCTTGCATCACCTCTTCATTCCACCACTCACTGTTAGCATTCTTACTTCCTACTTTAGCACACCCACATACTTCTTTTGCACTGCTAACAATTGCTTCCAGATTTATTTAGTTTCAGCTTGTTCACATTCAACTGATTTACTTGTGAGCGTTCTTACATACTTATCCTTATTACCTTGTTCACTAAACTTCTCACTCTTAATTTTACCCTTCCTTCCGTATCACCTTCCTCTCCATCCAAGTCCCCACTAACTTAATTTTACATAGAACAACATAATGATCCGATAATCCCATTTCTAAACACCTCACTGATTTAACATCCAACATATACTTCAACATCTCCTTCTTCACCAACACAAAATCAATCATACTTTTTACTTCGATACCATCTCTACCTACACCAACTCTAGTATACTTATGGATACTCTTGTGTTTAAAAAAAGTATTACTTACACACATACCTCTCTCCTCACAGAAATCAATCACCTTCCTACCATTCTCATTTTCTCCTGACACCCCCAAACCACCTGTTATACCATCCTTTTTTTGATCATATATATATATATATATATATATATATATATATATATATATATATATATATATATATATATATATATATATATATATATATATATATATATATATATATATATATATATATATATATATATATATATATATATATATATATATATATATATATATATATATATATATATATATATATACACTGTATATATAAAATCTGTATTAATAGTCAATATTTAGGCCTAGAAGGGGTATTGGTAATTTAAAACACCTTTAATATACATAAAAAGAGGTAATTTTAATAAAAAACAAAAAAAAACATTTTGTTTTAAAAAAAAACCGTTTTTTTTTGCAAAAAAAAAACAAATTAAAAAAACCGTTTTTTTCCCAACCCTAAGTATTGGTGAAGCTCGATAAATTTTTAATTCTTTTCTTTTTAATTTTTATTTATATTTTAAGTTTTTTTAAACAATTTTATTTAATTATTAACTGTATTGGTGCTAAAAAAATGTTCATGATTGTTCTTCAATATTTTAATTATTGTTATTTATGTTTCTTATGGTATTTAATTACATTACATTAAAACAAAGAGGAATTAAATATTTGTCAACCAGTGTGTGTTAAATTCAATAACTACTTGCTGGAGGTAACATAAATCATTATTTTTAATTTGAAATTTGATTACCTTAGGTTAGGTTACGTTATGTAACGTTATGATTAAGTCAGGTTAGGTTAGGTTAGTTAGGTTAGGTTAGGTTAGGTTAGGTTAGGTTAGGTTAGGTTAGGTTAGGTTAGGTTATTAGGTTAGGTTAGGTTAGGTTAGTTAGGTTAGGTTAGGTTAGGTTACATAGGTTAGATTATGGGGTAGATTAGCTTATATTGCATTAGATTAAGAAAGTTCAATTTTGTTAAAAATAATATTTAATTTATTTCACAGGTTTGTGCTAATTAATCCAATATGCATTGGTG
>JABUQX010076372.1:27500-42500 GCA_015478945.1 Trachelipus rathkii
TAGGTTAGGTAAGGTTAGGTTAGGTTAGGTTAGGTTAGGTTAGGTTAGGTTAAGTTTTGTTAGGTTAAGTTAAGTTAGGTTAGGTTAGGTTAGGGTTAGGTTAGGTTAGGTTAAATTTTGTTGGACTCGTTAGAGGAACTCTAAATAACCAGATTTTTTTTTTAACAAATGTCGCCCATTTTCCTTGTCGATCATTTTCCCTGTCGACCATTTGGTACTAGCTTCTGTCAAAGAGAGAGTCAAGAGGAAATATTTACGTGATTGTTCTTATGTCGCTGGTGGTGCATTATCTATCATTTTTTTTATTTTATTTTTACACGGTTATTTTGTCTTACAGGACAATATTGCTTTTCTAATTTATTGAATAAAATAAGAAAAAATACGTGATACTAATTTTAATTTGCAACAATATTTTTGTTTGTATGTTTTTTTTAAAGTATTATTTTAAATTTAGGAACTTTTTTTTTTTTTTTTTAAAGCAAAGTTCACACCTCACGGGCATAGCCCTATTTAAAGAGGGGAACTTCTCTAGGTAATTTCTACCTAGGATCCGAACTAGAATTCGAACCCGCGACCTTGCCATGCGACTCCGTCGCTCTACCGTTTGAGCCACGGTAAAACATGAAATATCGTTTAATATATTAATATAAAATATAAATATTCTTGTTTAATAAAATATATACTTTCTAAAGCTCTTAAAGTTATTAAAGTTTTTAAAGAAAATCAACCTAGAGAGAGAGAGAGAGAGAGAGAGAGAGAGAGAGAGAGAGAGAGAGAGAGAGAGAGAGAGAGAGAGAGAGAGAGAGTCTCGAAAATGTGTAAACGTAATAAATATTCAATTTCGGGGGTAAGGGGGGTAGTTTCGTCTTCAAAACATTGAAGACGCAAATGCATGGCACACGAACCCATGAATGGTTGGGAAACTGAATATTTATTAAATTTACCATATTACCATTGATTCTGCATAATTGCCGATATATTACATTTACCGGAGCATATAAGCTTTACGTTAAAAATCGATAATTATAGTAAACAGAATTATTTTTCCTACATTAATAAAAAATTCTGAAAATATTCTAAAGATTATTTTAGAATATTGGAATATTCTTTTTGATTCCAAACTTAAGAGTCTAATAGAATTCTAATAGGCTTCTTCTCTACTAGCGCTTTAAACGCGACGCTTCTAACGCCTCGATAACGCCTTTGAATAAGTCATCGAATAGTACATTGTTCCATCTATATGGGCGTTTTAAACGCCTTCATCGACTTATTCAATTGGCGTTTACCGGGCGTCAAAAGCGTCGCGTTTGTTGTTGTTGGGCGTCAAAAGCGTCGCGTTTGTTGGGCGTCAAAAGCGTCGCCTTTTTTGGGCGTCAAAAGCGTCGCGTTTGTTGGGCGTCAAAAGCGTCTCGTTTGTTGGGCGTCAAAAGCGTCGCGTTTGTTGGGTGTCAAAAGCGTCGCGTTTGTTGGACGTCAAAAGCATCGCGTTTGCTGGGCGTCAAAAGCGTCGCGTTTGTTTCTAACCTTATTAATAATGTCTCTCCATTCTTTTATAAGCATAACGTCATTCCCATTTGTAGTCTTATGAGGTACGAGCGTGAACTTGGCATCAACCTCCCAGGTATCAAGTTCCGCTAAGGCTTGTCTGATGACGACCTCTCCTGAGGCTCTGAAGTTTAAGTCTTTGAGTTCTTCAGATTTTTCGAGAATCTGGTCTTTTACCTTGAAATTTAAATAAAAGTTTGATTTATTAATATATATATATATATATATATATATATATATAATATATATATATATATATATATATATATATATATATATATATATATATATATATATATATATATATATATATATATATATATATATATATATATATATATATATATATATATATATATATATATATATATATGATAGTTGAATTAAAATATTATAAAGTATTTATAGATTTCAGATGTCGAGCATATCTACATCCGTATTTGAACTATTTCGGAGATCCGAATCCGCAACCACATTTAGACTGTTCATAGAATCAATCGTATCCGCATTTGGATTGCTTTGAATATCCACATCCGTATTTGAGCTGTTCTTATGATCCGTATCCGCATCCATATTTGAACTATTTCGAAGATCCGAATCTGAATCCACATTTAGGTTGTTTATAAGATCCACATTAACATTTGGACTGCTACGAATATCCAGATCCTCATTTGGACTGCCACGAATATCCACATCCGCATTTAAACTCTTTATAACATCCATATCCGCATTTGACGTTCATATAAATTTTTAATAAAATAAATTCACATGATATGCTAAAAAAAAATTTTACCTGGATAAAATGTCCAAAGGTAAGCGATTCTACAGGAACTGACGAAGGGATACCGATTAGGTTATACATTTCCATCCAATGTTTCTCGGAGAACACGTCCCCTCGAACGAACTTGAGAACAGGTATGATTGTCCTGTATTTTTGTAATTCCTTTAGCAATCGAACAGTCACGGGAGTCGATTCACCTTTGCTCTCAAGTTTTGATCCTGGAAAACAGTTGGACAAAAATGAGTTTTTTTTTTAAAAAAATAAAATGAAATATAATTTAGAATCGTAAAATCTCTCTCTCTCTCTCTCTCTCTCTCTCTCTCTCTCTCTCTCTCTCTCTCTCTCTCTCTCTCTCTCTCTCTTTCACCGTTTCCATCCATCCGCCTGTATTTGTTCACTGCAGGATATAGGACAATTCTTAAATACTTCCAATATTAACAAACTTACACTTTAACTTTCCAGCTTACTACGACAGTCGTTCTCATATCAAATCTGTCCACCTTTTATATATATATATATATATATATATATATAGATATATGTATATATATATATATATATATATATATATAAATATATAAATATATATATATATATATATATATATATATATATATATATATTGTCATTTCCGATTTAGTGGATCTCTATATACATATTTTCAAAATATATGCTTGCATAATAAATTTAATCTCCCATTTATTAAGAATCTTAACCTAGCAAGTATAAAATTAACCCAAATTATTCGTAATTTAATATATCTCACAGTGAAATCTTTCCTGAATATAATAAACCTACTCGAATAACCACAATTTTTCAAAATTTTACCCTAACTTAAATTAGTGTATATATATATATATATATATAGTATATTATTATTATATTACATCTCTATATATATATATATATATATATATATATATATATATATATATATATATATATATATATATATATATATATATATATATATATATATATATATATATATATATGACATTTCTATGACATTTAATACATAAATTACCCCAATTATTCAGAAATTTCTCAAATTTGTAAAAAAAATATTTTTCCCTAATTATTATTAAAATTACCCCAATTTTTAAGAAACTCAAATCTGTATAAAATATTTTCCCAAAATTATGAAAGAAATAACCAAAATTATTCAGAAATCCCTCAAATCTGTGTAAAGTATTTTCCATTAATTATTATTAATTACCTCAATTTTTCAGAAACTCCACAAGGTTGTATAAAATATTTCCCCTAATTATTATTAAAGAAATTACCCCAATTTTTCAGAAACTCAAATCTGTATAAGATATTTTCCCCTAATTATGAAAGAAATAACCCAAATTATTCGTAAGCTCCTCAAATCTATGTAAAATATTTTCCCCTAATTATGAAAGAAATTACCCCAATTATTCAAAAATTCCTCAAATCTGTAAGTCTTGCTTCTGAAAACTATCCATTCCTCATTGGAGAATTCCTCTAAACTTTTACTGAATTCGTCAAAAGCTCCCCAAGTTTCTTCGTATTTTTTAAGATCTTCTTCAATCTCATCCAAGTTTTCAAAGTACGGTTCGTCCATACCAAAGTCCTCGTAATTCTTCCTGCAAAGTTTATTTATATATATATATATATATATATATATATATATATATATATATATATATATATGGTATATATATATATATATATATATATATATATATATATATATATATATATATATATGAGTAAATGTGAAATTTTCTGACAAATAATTAAAAAACAAAATATCGTTATTATATATATATATATATATATATATATTATATTATTATATTATTATTATATATATATATATATATATATATATATATATAAAGTAATATTTATATATATATATATATATATATATATATATATATATATATATATATATATATATATATATATATATATATATAAATATATATATATATATATATATATATATATATATATATATATTATATATATATATATATATATATATATATATATATATATATATATATATATATATACATATATGTATATATATATATATATAATACATATATATATATATATATATATACAAACCTGCTAGGAGTTCAGAAATTCAGAAATAGCAAAGGCATGATTTTTTAATTATATATATATATATATAGTATATATATATAGTATATATATATATATATAAAATATATATATATATATATATATATATATATATATATATATATATATATATATATATATATATATATATATAATATATATATATATATATATATATATATATATATATATATATATATATATATATATATATATATATATATATATATATATATATATATATATATATATATAGCATATATATATATATATATATATATATATATATATATATATATTATATATTATATATATATATATATATATATATATATATATATATATATATATATATATATATATATATATATATATATATATATATATATATATATATATATATATATATATATATATATATATATGAACTAAACCAAATTAAATATAAGTGATAAAGTGATATTAAAATAAAAAAAAAGCGACCAAAAGGGTTCGTTGCTCCACAAATTTAAAAACATTTTTTTTTTCAATTTATGAAAATTCATAAAAAAATGGGTTGAATTTAATTCGCAAAAGTATCTAATGTACGGGAGGCCTTATACAAAAAAAAACTCTCTTAAACGAACTTTTACACCAGAATTTCCCCTACTGAAATGAGCACACCAAGCACCGCAGCGCACCGGTACCCTAGTATATAATGTATTACATACCCTTTAGCAGTTTTGATTAGGGTGATCGTTTACTTAGAACCAAACAATTTGTGCTTACTGCATATATGCTACAAAAATATTTAGGTTTGTATTTGTTATTTATATAAAAAAAAAAATTTTTTACAACATTTTAAAATAAAGATGTTTCTGCAACTTCAATCTGAATGTATCAAAAATGTGTATCGAAAAGCTTTTGTACGAAAAATTTGGGCAAAATTCAAAACAATGGAATTGGGGGAACGTTGAAATTTTGGAACATGAAAAAGCACATCTTACCTATCCATACTAGACAGTAGACATATTAAAGCTACACTTACCCATATAAATAGGTAAAAATGTTTCTAATATAGAGTGAAAGCGTTTCAAGTTAGCTCAAATTTTCTTTAGCACAAAAACTTTCAATACATCATCATCATCGTCTGTCACTTGCTTCCCCATAACTGGGGATAGGGTGTTCAAGCATGCACCAAAAATTCGAGACATGCATGAGCATTTCTATAGTACAAATAAGTGGTAGCGGAACCCAAACCCTGCTACCACTGTACATTTAATCGCCTCTTACAACAAGCTGAACATACGATGTGGAAATTCTTTCTCCCCCACATACACAGGGAATAACTTTCAATAAAAAGAACACCATTTGCAAAACTTCATCTTTTAAGATGTCATCTAAGCACTAAAAAAGTAAAGGGTTAGGTAATATCAGACAGTTGTAACTCTACTTTTATTAAAAGATTTTATTATATATTAAAAATATTGAACTTACTTTAGAGTATCTCGAGTTTCCATCAGAATTGCCCATTCTTTATGTTTTTCCCTTATGGTTATTAACGCAGCTGATAATTGAGAGGAATCTCCTTCTAGAATTGATTCATTAGGTTTCGAATGATTCCATTTAGCTAAGAATCTTTCGAGTTCTCCATTGAAGTTGCCAACCTGAGATTCTAGATTCATTTTGATACCTTCAATCTGTTAGAGAGTAAATTTCAAAGACAAAAATATAATTACTATAAAATATTTTAGGGTAAATAAAAATTAATTAATTAATTAATTAATTAATTAAATTATTATTATAAAAACATTATTTATTATTAATTTTATAATTAATTAATTAATTAATTTAAAATTTAAAAAAGCAATTACAAGATAATTATTATGATATTTTTCTTTTACTTCTCGATAATAAGGTCTTCTGCGAATGGATGGATGGATAAAGAAAGTGGATTGGAATGGATCGATCATTGGTTGGATCAATGGATGGATTGGGATATACACAGATATAATAATTATATAAGAATAATATTTAAAACACTATTATTATTAGCATTTTATAAAATATTAATTTTGAAAATAAAGGAAAAATCAAAATTATTGTAAAAAATAATATATATAATTTTAAATTTCAAACACTTTCAGACTTTTATATTATAATTTTCCTATACTTAATTTCTTCAAATTTTATGCACAATTCAGACCAATTTGAAACCGAAAACAGCAAATACAATTCGTAGAGCGCAGTAGTCGCATTAGCAAGGTCGGGTTTGATCCGTAGTCCGGATCTAGGTTAGAAAATTTACTAGAGAAGTTCCCCTCTCTAATAGGGCTATGCGCTCAGTCGGAAAACTTTATATATAATATATATTATTAATTTATTATATATATATATTAATATATATATATATATAATATTATATATTAATATATATATATATATTATATAATATATATTTATATATTAATTATATATATATATATATATATATATATATATATTATTATATTAATATATATAGTATTAAAAAAGAATATGATCAGACATAAACGCTGTTTGTTAATCAATAATTTTCATGATTTCCCACAGAGATATCTAAAGTTTGTCCCATTTCCCTTTGGGCTTGCACCAATTTCTCCACACGTTCTTTCGTCCATGAGAGCAAAACTCTGTTTTTTCCTTTATCAAGCTTCTTCTGATGTGACTCCATCTTGGAATCTTCTCGTCAACTCGAGACATAAATGTTTTTTCGTTTCAGCTATTTCATCCACTGTTTGTGGTTTGTGTTTTCAAAATCTGAAATATATATATTATCATTATATATAATATATATATATATTATATAATAATTATATATATTTATATATATATATATATATTTATATATATTATTATATATATATATATATAATTATATATTAATATAATATATATTTATATATATATATAATATATTTTATTTATATATATATATTATATATATATAAAATATATATAATATATATTATATATATTATATATATATATATCATATATTATATTATTTTATAATAATATATATATATAATAATTATATATATATTATATATAATATATATATATATTATAATATATTATAATATATTATATAATATCAGTATGTATATATATATATATATTATATATAGTTAATTATATATATATATTATAATATATATATTATAATATATATATATATATTAATATATATATATGATATATTAATATATATATATATAATATATATATATATATTTATATATAATATATTATATATAATTTAATATATTAATATATATTATATTAATATAATAATATAATATATTATATTTAATTTATATTATTATATATATATATATTATTATAATATATAAATATGCAATTAGTATTTATTCATTATTATATAATAATAGTGTATATATAGCTATTTAGTTATTGTCTCATGGTCAGAAGAGAACCGTCTTGATATATACTTAATATATAGTAATACCTAATTATATATATATGTATATATATTATATTAATTTTAAATTTTAATTCTAAATTTAGTAATGTTGATACTTGTATACTTAATATAATATATATAGATCTTACAATATGTGAAATGGAATTCGAAGCCTGGATTTTTTGGATTAAAACCGAGGTTGCGTTTTTTTTTGTAGTGAGCGGTTTAGTTTTTTCAACACTCTGGCTAACGCTGAATTGCGGTTTCCAGAGTTGTCTCCATATAATACGAATTTTAAACATTCGCTTTTGTTTATCTACTATACTATCTAGTACTTAATAATAATAATATATAATAATAATTTAATAATAAGTATAATAAGTAATGTAATAATAATGTAATAATATAAATAAATAATAATTAAAATATAATCATTAATAATATATAATAATAATAATAATGAATAAAATAAAATAATTTATTATTATTATTATTATTATTATTATTATGAATGATTATTATTAATTATTATCTTTTATTATTATTATTATTTGATTATCTATTATTATTATTATTATTATTTATTGAATTATTTATACATTATTCATTTAATTATTATGATTATTAGTATTTATTATTATTAATTCTATTATTTAGTATATTATATAATATTTTATTATTTTATTATTTTATTATTATTCTTTATTATTGTTATAAGGCCGCATTTTTGTTTATGATTATTAATTGATTATTATTATGATTAGAATTATCTGATTATATTATTTTATTATTATTATTATTATTATTATTTATTATTATTATCAATTATTTATTATTATATTATTATTATTTAATTATTTAACTGCAAATTTTCTCTAAATTGTCAATTGTAAGTACCTATATATGGTCGTTTAATTTGAATTAGAGGCCTTTGGTTTACTAAGAATGCACCAAGGGTGCGGGCGAGGATGCACGCTCACTAACGACATAAAACTAACTACACTTTCCTATATACCTCCGCTCTATTGGAAAGCTTGTAAAGTATTTAGAAAAAAGATGTCTATTTTTAGTTATTTGTGTTTGTTTGTTCTTTTAGAAGGGGCAAGTTAGATTTAAGGAATGATACAAAAATTCTGGGCTAATTTCTACTGTTAATCCTCGATTCTTTTTCGTCATAAATTTAATCCAACACCGCTGAATAAGTTGTTCTCTTGGTATATATACTACTAGATGGGCATGACAAATATCTTTCTGTCAACATCGTCAACTCCTTGAAGTAAGTTTTGTATTCTCTCTAACACATTAGAGGATCATCTCTGGGATCGATCCTTTTTTTTGATATTTTGCTATTTCATTCAAAACACTTTCATTAAGCTTAATTCTTGAATCATCATCACTATTGATGTAAATGAGCGTTCAGCTGGTTTTTCAAGCAGAGATTTTTCAGCTATTGGAAGTTAAAGTGCTTTATTTCCAGCAGTTTAAATCTTTAAGGATGTTTGTTAATAGATATATATCTTTTCATATTTCTGAAGAAAGTATTTCTTAGATGTTTTGTTATTTTCTCCTGAACTTCTTCAAAATAAGAAGGTATGTAAAATAAAAAAACCCCTTTTATATGTTTTAGGATTTTGGGTGGTCAAAGGCTAGAATTTTTTTCCAAACTATGAAATCTTCGAGTTAACTTACCGATTTATTTGGTTTGTAGAGCTGATTTTAATTCTCATTTTCAATGCTACGAATCTGAAGTCAGTGAAGTTTTTAACGACACAAAATGGAATTAATTTTGTTGATAGTAGATGACAGATGAAAAGCTTAATTTTTTAGTAATCTCTTCAAATTATTATAATGATTAGTTAAACTCAAATCATTAAAATAAGTAATGGAAAGAGATATAAATCCCCTTTCAAACACTATAAATCGATCTTTTGGCTTATCGAATGTTAATCTTCTTGCTCATAACTATAATATTCTAAAAGTAAATAATTTGTGTTCCCTCGTAAAATAATAATTAGAGGAAATGTATAATATGGTAAGCTATGATATGAAGACTGAAAATTGAAATTTATTTAACGAAGAATTTCATAAAATGTAATGATATACATTTTATTTCAATGTTAACATCTCATGGGCAGTGCCCTTTAATCAAGGAGGAGAACTGCAGCATAAAAATTTTATCCAGGGATCTAACTAGGAACATAAACGTTCCAATATCGTTACACCTAATTAGCAAACCATACCAAAATTGTAGCTGTTTGCGCCATCTGTGAGTAGAGTTTAAAATCTATTTTCTGAAAAAAACTTCGTAACTCTCCTATTTTTTGTCAAACTAAAATACACTAATATAGTTATGAACAAAACTAAAATGAGAGATGAGAGAGAGAGAGAGAGAGAGGAGTAGAGAGAGAGAGAGAGAGGAGATGAGAGAGAAGAGAGAGAGAGGAGAGAGAGGAGAAGAGAGATTTGTCTTCTGAATATTTTGTCAATTTGGAATTACGAGGTTTACTAATTAGGATAATAATAAACTAGCTTTTTTAATTTTTTTTTTTTTTAAATGATAATCTCTCTATTATATTCGCTACATACAATCTACAAAGAGGTCTATCAGGTCGACAAAGCATCAAAACCAATAAGAAGAAATTATATTTGGCAATAATAACAAACTTAATTAAAATATATTATGTACTATTTTATAATATTATAGTATACTAAATATATATTATATATTATATATAATAATAATTTATTAATAAATATATTTGATATTTATATTTATATATATAATATATTATATTAGTATATAGCATATCAACAAAAATTAAAGTTTTATATTATATATAATTATATATAGTAATACTATATTATACATATATATAATAATAATTTAATAGTAATAAATTATATATATACTTATGTATAAAACTATAAACTATAATATATATATATATATATATATTATATGTATATATAGATATTATATATGATATTATTTAGGAAACATTTATTAAGAAAGTATTTTCACAAATATTAGGTTAGTTAATTTTCTGTATTGAAGTTTGGTGAGGTTTAGTTAAGGTTAGGTTAGGTTAAAATCTTTACTATACCTAAAAAATTAATTAATAATATATAACGATATTAAAGAAAACTCATTAATTATTGTTGTCGCTCCGGAGTCACAGCTTATAATACGTCATATTATAATACTATATATTATATATATATTATATATATATTATTAAATAAATTATATATAAATATATATATACTATTTATAATATATATATAATATAATATATTATATATTAATAATATATAAAAATATATATAAAAAAAATAACAAACAAAAAGATATTAGTTTGTATATATACTAATATATTTATATTATTATAATATTAAATATATAATAATATATATAAAATTTTATATGTAATAAGTACGTTACGTTATGTAACTTCTTTGAATTGTGTGATTAATTAAAAAATTGAACTTTATTATCCTTCAATTTCATTTGAAATCAAAACCATAATTATTATTATAATTATAATTATAATTATACAATAATTTAATAATAATAATAATTAATAATAATAAATAAATAACAATAATAAAATAATAATAATAAGATAAATATTATTAATAAAATATAATTATAATTATAATTATAATTAATAATTATAATTATACAATTATAATTAATGATTATAATTAAATATTGATAATAATTATTATATTAACAATTATTATATTATTATTTATTTATTATTAATTATTATTTCTCATTATTATTATTAATATTTATATAATTATTTTATTAGGAAATTATTGATATCCTGTAAATTAGCATAATATGAAATAATATATTTACTTCTTCAATACTTAAATTCATATCTAAAAGTGATTGAGTGACTGCTTTATCAAACTCAATCTTCGTCAGATAAGTTTATCCACTCTGATTCATATCTTCCACTTGAATTGTAAAGAGTTTGAGAGAGAACGTCCCAGTAACGTCTGTTCATGATTTCCAGAGCGAATCTCAGAGGTTGGAGACTTATGGAGAAACAATCGACCTTCTCGTCGGTACTTGGGAGTCGTCCTATTTCTTGACCCTTCGCTTTAGATGCTTTGAAATTTCTGGATTAAAGAAAAATAAGAAATAATATAAATATTAAAATAATAAATATAATAGTAAATAATAATACCTAAATTCTATAAATATATACAAAATAAATTATAATAACAATAAAAAATAAAAACTGAAAAAAAAAAATAATAAATAAAAATAAAAATAAAAAATAAAAATATAAAAATAAAAAATAAATAAAAATAAAAATAAAAAATAAAAAATAAATAACATAAGAAAATACCCACATAACTAGTACTACAAATAATTAATTAAATAATAAATAATAAATAATAATAAAATATAATAATAATAAAATTAAAAATAATAATAATATAATAATAATAATATTTATATATTATATTTTATATTTTATATTTATATTTATATTATATTTATATTTATATTTATATTTATATTTATATTTATAATTATAATTATAATTACAATTACAATTACAATTACAATTCAATACAATTACAATTACAATTACAATCTATAGTATAATTACAATCATTATCAATTAATACATAATAATTATATAATTATATATTAAAATTAATTAATGATACATTAAAATTATATATGACAAAATGATTAAGTGATTAAGCGATTAATAAATCATAATCGAATAATGTAATAAATAATAATATATATACCATAAATTATGAATAATAATAATAATAATAATAATAATAATAATTGTCGTAGACAGGGAAAATGGTCGACAGGTCAAATAGTCGACATTTTTTAAAAAAATCTGTCGAGCATTTTCCTTATCAGTTCGAATGTGTCATTCAAACTGATAAGAAAAATGGTCGACAGATTTTTTTTCAAAAATTGATTATTTGACCTGTCGACCATTTTCACTGTCGACGATTTGGGACTAGCTTCTTTCTTAGTATACAAGGGAAAAAAACACAAGGTCTTTCAAAAGTCTCGAACAAATTGCTAGTGGTAAAAAATTTTAATACATTCTAAAGCTTAGACACCCTGTATTACATGACTATATTGTCTCAGTCTTTAGCTTTAAATCAATAAGGAAAGACAAATGAAATACAAACTCTTTGATAAGTCTCGAGTAAATTGCTAGTATCCCACTTTTTAATACATTCAAAAAGTTTTTACACACCCTGTGCTATATGATTAACAAGTCCCACTCTTTAGTTTTTTAAAACAATAAGAAAATATAAGGAAAATGCAAGGCCTAAGGAGTCTTGAACAAATTGCTAGTGGTACGTATTTTTAACACATTCAAAAAGTTCTTAGACTTCCTGTATCTTATGATCAACTTGTCCCAGTCCTCAACTTTAAAACAATATGATGAAGAAAAGGAAAGAGGTCTCAAAAAAGTCTAGAACAAATCGCTAATGGTATATATTTTTAAGACATTCAAAACGTTCTTCTACACCCTGTATTATATTACTAACTAACTAACTAACTAACTAAAAAGTCTCGACCAAATCGCTAATGGTATACATTTTTTAGACATTCAAATAGTTTCTTACAATATATTACTAACTTGTCCCAATCTTCAGCTTTAGTACAATGCTCCTTGATCATAACTTCAACGTCCCTCGACCCTATGGCGGTGAGATCGATGTATCTGTCTTTCACAGACTCAAGTTTATTGAAGAGTTCTTCAGCTTTCTGAAAGAGGTGATCGAATCTGTGGGCGTTCCTATCGATAATTGTTAGGAAAATGGACGATTTGTTGGCTTCATTTACTCCCTAATAATAATAATAATAATAATATAATAATAATAATAATATAATTAATAATAATATAATAATATAATAATACTAATATCAATATAAAAATAATAATAATAATAAATATATGAATCTAAATTAATAAAAATTACTTTAATGTTGTCTTTCGACAATAATAATAATAATAATATATCAAAATGGTGAATAATAATAAAATAATAATAATTTAATACAATAATATAATAATAATGATTATTAATTTTTTTATATAATATTTAATAATAATAATAATAATAATAATAATAATAATAATAATAATAATAATAATTAAAAAATTCATATTTTTACAATTACTAAACTGAAAAATTAAATTTAAAAAAAGAAGAAATACTGAATAAAGAAGTGTAAGAAAATTAAGTAAAAGTGTCTAAAAAATAGAAAAGAATCACAAAGAGTCGAAAAAAAAAGAAAAAATAAATAAAAAAAAATATAATAAAAAAAGCTAAAAGAGCCCAAAGAATCGAGAAAAGAGTGACGAAAAGAATAAAAAGTAAAAAAAAAAAAAAAAAAAAGAAAATTAAATAATCAAAAAGGTTTCAAAAATAAAATAACAGATAAAAGTCAAAAAAAAAAAATAAAAAAAAAAAATGAACAGATTCGTAGAGTGAAAAATAAAAGTGAAAAGAATAAATAATAATAATAATAAAAAAAGTCAGATATAATAGAAAGCTCTGACCTTAAAATTATACGGTATTGCCAGAAATCTCTTCAACTGTCCGTAGTATTTCATTCTTTTTCTTCATGGGTGGGGTTGAATTGCAGCCTTTTTTGTATGCCTGTGAAGTTTAACAGACCCATTAATAAATTCAGGTGGAAGTGTGTGTGTGTGCGAATAGTTTGTGTGATGTGGTGTGTGTGTGTGTGTGTGTGTGTGTGGTGTGTGATGTGTGTGTATGGTGTGTGTGTGTGTAGTGTGTGTAGTGTGTGTGTGTGTGGGTATGAAGCAATGTGATGTGAAAGTGTTACAGGTGAGAGAAGAGAGAGAGAGTAAGTAAGGAGAGAGAGAGAGAGAGAAAGAGGAGAGAGAGAGAGAGTTTGTGTGACAAAGAGTTCAATACTAGCCGGCCTGATCAAGTTTTAAAACAGCGAAGCATCACCCTGAAGGATAGCATAGTACATCCCAACTTTAAAGTGTATACAAGGAAGTTCTCAAGACACTTTTTGTCACACTTCCCAATTAAAATCGCAAATTTTGATCTAAAATTTCGAGCT
>JABUQX010076372.1:45000-60065 GCA_015478945.1 Trachelipus rathkii
TAAATAGTTATTTATAAAGTTTTAGTATATTATTCATTATTTTTACTAAATATTAATAAAACAATGCTTTTTATAAATTTAAATTCATTATTCTTAAAAAGTTTGAGTTTGAAAGCACGTATTTTCTATTTCCTTAACAAATAAGAGTGGTTATTTAGATTCTAGAGCAATAATACCTCAAAGATAATATATTTTATTTTTGGAAAAAGTGTAAACATGTATTTAAAATAATGTATTTAAGCTATGTTACAAATATTAAATTAATGTGGTCGATGATCTTTGTGCTTACCTGTCTTGGTTGATTAAAACAGAATTGATGGAATCCCCCTTCGCCTTAAATCTAATTCTTGTTCAAAGATCATACTAAGTATCTAAACGTGGCTCAAAGTACATGATGTAACTTGAGAAGTAAAAGATTTAAATATTAAAGAGCAGTGTCAATATGAGTCCATATTGTTCATTTATTTATTATATGCTTATGAAAAATCTATATACTTTTAATTTTTTCTATTAAATATGGTTTGTGAATATGTAATGTCTACTAGTTCATACTGTATTAACACAACGTGATAACATAGGGTATTGTCTGAACAAGATTAGTACATAGGGCAAGGCAATGAATTACAAGCATTAATTGAATCTGCGAAGGTATCATCTGATTCGGCCAGATTGTCTAGGGTTTGTGAAAGTTTTGGCATCTAGAAAATTGAACTATAAAAATTTAGTAGGCTTAATTAGATTTTGTAATATTTATTAGTTATTTTATAAGATTGAGAGTTCTATATATTGATAATTAATCTTGAGTGAGTGGGATAAATTAATATCTGGCTGTATATGTAAATTACTAAATAATCAATCTTAATTTACTATATCCTGTATCCATGTAGGGAATCTTATAGGGTTCGTAAGATAATATTATATCTAGTTGTTAGCATATTGCGATATACTAAGTTCAAACTAATTATATCATTAGATTTACTTAGATAGGAAATTATCCACTCAGAAGCTCCCTTCAGAAGAGTGTAACTTTTTTACACTATAGTATCCTGTATTGTTTTTATTTATACATTACATTGTATATTAATTTAGATATTAATTAATATATTATAGTTAGTAAGAATATTTTATTAGTGAAGTTTCTTTTCTATTCAGTATTATAATTCTGTATACATTGTTCTAGCTCTAAAATATTATTCATCTAATTGTGAATCAATATCAGCAGCTATCTATCTCAATCCTATCTATTAATCCACCTATTATTTAAACAAAATCTATTTAATCAATACACTATGAGCTCTAATACTTACTTATAAATATTATAGTGCCTACTGTTTATCATATCTACTTATACTCAATTCTTCATTCTAAATATTGATAGTAGCATCTATTCATCAACATACATGTCTATCAGTTACTCTTATGCACTAATACTTTATTCTCAGTTCAACATCACTTCATCACTCAACTATTCCATCAATATCTTGTTACTACTCATAAAATCATATCATTAACTTTCAATACTAATCAATTTTACACTTACAACTAAATTTTAATTATATACCTATCATATATAGTAGTATTAATACAGGTTTATCTATTCTATTTCATATTTCACCACATATTTTCAATTAAATAACTAGTTGATCTCGATTCTATCACCTATCAATTCAATTAATCCTCTTTTATTTTTCATTCATCTCTAAACTATTTAATATATTATCATATTTTTCAACAAATATCGACCCAATCAAATAATTCATATTTTTATTACAGCGTAACTTAATTAATTCAGGTATACATTTTAAATTCATATTTCATTAGTGTAGGTTATTGTCGAATCACTCTAGTAATAATATCAGTCACCTTCATTTCATCAATTACTATTATATCAGCCACCTATCTCAATCAATCACCAGTTCAACATCTTAATACCTCTATCTTCCTTTCTCTATCTCAAGACTTCTCTCGCCTGTCAGCATATCTGATACTTCTGAGCAAGTTTCACTCTGTCCTACTTCTTTCTTGTCACGATTGTCTATGACTAGAATTCTCTCTCTCTTCATGTTGCATAAGTGATGAGGTGCGTCATCTCTCTCACATGTCTACTCTCTTCGCGCTTCTCTCGTTTAATTTCTACTGTCATTTCTGGATCAAGTTCTTTTAGTTGAGAGGATTTTATGTATAGCTAGATCTATCTGGATTGTTTTAAAGTCTGTGTATATTGGCATGTGACTTAGATATCTATAATAATTGTCCTGGATTAATAGATAGTTAACATACAATATTTCGAGATTTTCCTTAAACACAAAAAAACAATTTATGTGCTGAAATTTGTTTCTTTATTATAGAGTAATTTCAATATATTCATAACTTTTTTTTTAAACAACACTATACTGTATCCAAGTATAGTTAATAATCACTGGAGGAAGGAATTACTTCTCTGCACGAACGAATAGCATTGCAATTAATTTTATCTTATAGATCCTAACCTATCATATTATAATATTAATACCAATAGGTTTCAACCTCATGAACTTTTAAGACTATTACTAACTATACTCGTGTTCATATTTAATTAGTTAATTAATCTAATATGGTTCTCTTATTCCATTATTATAAATTTATTTATTAAGTAAAATAAAAGGTTACATATTTAATTATATTTTTTAATATGCTAATTAATTGTTTTAATTATTATTATATTATTTATTTACTTTAAACTGTATCATTTTATATGATTAATTATATTTTTATTATTATTATGATGTTCAACTACATTTTTCTAATACTCATTTTTTATAGTTATAATTTTAATTTTAATATTGATTATTACCATTGGTTTTTTATGTTCATTTCTTATTTCTCTTTCTATCTGTAATTATGTATAACCGGAATCTTTTTTTCATTTTTGTCTGTTTTCATTTTCTTAGCTTATGTATTAGTTTGTCTTTAATTCAATTTTGTTTTTTAAATTTTTTTAATTTTATATATTTAATTTTTCTCCCCAAGTTTTAAACGTTTAATTATATTTCATTTTTTCTGGTTATATTTTAAATTTTATATTTTTATATTTTATTTTTGATTACGTATGTATTTATATTATTAAGTATGTTAGTTTTTTGTGATCTGTTATATGTTACTTTATGCATCGATAATCTTTTGATTGAGTAATCTACTGATTTTAATAGCTATTTGGTTTTCTCTGAAATAGATATAATTTTAATTATCTGATGTTGGGTATTTTTTTATATTCGTCAATTGGGAGGTTGAAATATAGACAACTATTATTTTATATAATTTGATTTGCGGAACTGATACAATGTATCCAGGGAGGCTAGGGGTCGAGCTTTAAATCTTATCATATTACCATAGATAATTAAATGTCGATACATAACTTATCAGTAAATTTGATAATTATTATTTATTATTTAATTTATTATAATATATAAATTCATATATATAATTATTTATTATAAATATATATATATAATATATTTTATATATATTAATATATACTATAATTATATTTAATTTAATTTTTATATATATTATTTTATATTAATTACTATATATTTATAATATATATATCTTATATTATATATATTATTTTAATTTAATACATATTAATTAATAAATTTTTATATTTAAATATAATTATTATTTATATATTTTCTGTATATAATTATTTTTTATTATTTAATTTATATTTATTTAGTAATTTATATATTATATTATTATTATTATAATTATTTATTTAATTATATATAATTATATATTAATTATTTATTATATTTTTTTATAATTGATAATAATTATTCAGTTATGGATTTTTCTAATTTTATGAATTTAAAATTATTCATACTTTTTACTCTCATTCCTAATGTAATTTTTACTTTAATTCTTTGGTTGGAGATAATTGCTGCATTTTCTCTAATATTGACCATCTTGTCGAACTGATCTGTGTGGTAATTTCACTCAAAGCCTTCGAACACAATAAATATTTCGGACCATTTATTAATGCTTATAGGTCATACAAATATTCCATTAGGTCACTTAGAAAGGATTCGGTACGTTTTTTTCTATATAATATATATTTAATATTTATATTTTATTATATATTAATATTAATTATTTTAAATATATTATATATTATAGAATATATATATTTATAATATTTATAGTATATATATATATTATATATATATTAATTAATAATATATTATATATATAAATTATAATATAATATATATTATATTTAATAATATTATATATATAATATATCATTATTATATATATATACTATATTATTAATATCTTACATGCATATTTTAATTAAAACAGTGTGTGATATTTTATCCCACGATGAATAAATAGGTAATTTAAAAATAATTTATGTGAATTTACTAAATGTAGTAAATAATAATAAAGTGTGTATTTACGTCTGGTGTTAAGTTTAAATGGATCGAAAACGAAAAGGAAATAAATCTTTTCATTCCATGTTCAAATAGCTTAGGAAAAAATATAGATATTATTAACTTTGTAAGTTATAATTTGTGATCTACTAATAGTAACTAGAGCCAATTGTATATAGATACATATATTTTATAAAAAGAGGGAACCATCTATATAAAGGATAGATAATACCGTTATATCTTAAATATTAAAGTTTATATTCGAAACAGAGATTATTGTATATTTATTTGTAGATGAAGAAAGTTAAGAAAATTAAGGAAATAATTTATTTTTGTACATAATATTTAGATATATATATATATATATATTATATTATTAATTGACATTAGGAGGGCTATGGATGAGTCAGGAACAGGAGGTGAAAACTTGACAAGATTTAGAAGGTGATTATTAGTAAGATATATGTACATAAACTTATATAGTTGGCTGAGTGCTTTATCTAGGATATTTACCTATAAATCTTATTATTGGTTGTTATTAGTTTTTTTAGAGAATTTATTCTAGCGGAACGTCATGTTTATGTCGGTGACATGGATTTTCAGCAATGATGTGTGTGATGAAATTTCTGGCTCTGTGAGCTATCTGATAGTATATTGTCAGTTATAAGACTTTAATCACTCGAGTAGAATTGTATCATTTTACTACTCGTCAAGTTTTCTGCTTTCATAATGTTAGATCTATCTTTTTATAGGTAACTAAAGAAGTTTGCATTATCTGATTGAAACTTCTTGCATTAGTTGAATAGGTTTCACAAGTTAATCTTCATAGGACCCCTTTTTAGTTTTTCGTATGGATTTACGGAAACAATTCTTTAGATTTATCAGTTTACGCGTCGGTTGTTAGTGAATGCTATGCATATTGAGTTATCTGCTGATTCCCGGACATAGGGTTTCGTATAGGGATTTGATATACCTAGTACGGGAATATATTTTTTTTTAGAAATTCCAGAAAATAAATGGGTGTGGGTACAGTGTTATCAATGTATGTTTTGTCGAGTGTTCGTTGTATGATATCTAGTATGCTTTGAAAGACAAAGAATACTATGTTATTTTAGTCTATATGAGAGTGTTATATTAGATCTTGAATACTTGTTATATTAAATCGGTTTCGCATTATTTTTTACGTGGGGCAATACTTGGAGAGAATGTGTTGTCCTAATACACTTATTCAGGCGGGCCAGGTGGCTCTTGAATTCCTTGCCAGTACCATTTGAACTTGTATAGTTTATGTATATCTTCCACTGGTGACAAACTTAATTCCTTCGTTTTAAGAGAGTGTTTTCAATTTTGAGAATATTGACGTAAGAGATCGTTCTCGTGCAGAGTTTGGCTCTTCGAAAAGTAGATTAAGAGTATGTTTAACCATTGAAAGAACAGTGTTATATAGATCACTCAAAAAATTAAACTTCTCTAATTCAAAAAAGCAGAGGATACAATTTTAAAGTTGTGGGTTCTTTATAGTAGTTTTTTTTTTTTTTCTAATATCTTTTATTTTTTTTTTTATTTTAGATAAAAGTTCATTAAATTTCAAGCACAACCTGCACCTCATATTAATTCTTACTCTTCTTATTTTAATTTATTTACTTTTTTACATCTTTCTTATCTTTTCGCTTTTTACTTCAATTATTGATATCAAAGATGTGAAAGCACTATCTATATATAAGTTTAAAACGGAAAGCTATAACCGGTCATACAATCATACCAAAAACACGCCAAAACGCGAAAAGCACACGAACTATGAAACTTACACAGGGAAAAGTCTGACTACCTGAAATCAAAATGTGGAAAAACGCTAGTGCTTGTAATACAACAATAAACAATGATACATCCTTGATTGAAATATTAGTTGAAAATAGCTATTCTGAACTGTAGCCTTTATACATGAGGCATGATTAGCAAAAAGTTATAATCTCTGAAAGTTGGCAGAAAAAAAAGCTTGTACGTTAGGGAGTAACGCGAAAATTAGAAGCCTTAGGGAGATACAAGAATTTAACTAATAGAGACGGATAAAAAGCGTTATTTAGCAATGGAGTTAGAAGCATAATTATATTTGCTGTAATTATGACTGTACATAGGTCGGTAATATGAATAATTATAAAATATATAGATGATCGTAACAATAATATACGTCTATATTCTCGGTAACATTTATGAATAATGATTATTTTCTGTATCTAGTGATGGCACGGTGTATATCTCGATGCGCATTCCTCTCTTGTTATTATATTTATGATCTTGCATTTCTGGGAAATCTATTTGGGACTTCTCTGGGATTCTTTAATTCTTTTTTTTTCATTTTGATTTTTTCTGTCATCGCTGTTTTTGTCCATCTGCTGGAGGGTGCGTCTCGGCTTGGTGAGATTTTAGGGTTTTTTTTTTTGATACGTTACATTGAAAAAATTTATAATTATATTATTACTTAAATAAGGAATTTGAAATTTGTAATTTAATATGAGGACATGGATTTGGTGTGAATCTATGTTGTAATTTCTATTTGTGATCTTGATTCACGCATGGAGTTCTTATGGCAATAAATTTTTATAGTCAATTAAAGAGTTCTAGTGATATTAGGGATTTCTCAAAATTAAAGTATTTAGACGAAGCCTAGCTAGTCTTCTGTTCAATTGTTAGTATTTTTTTATATAAAAATCTCAAATGTCTAAGGATAGCTATATTTTATACCATCTTTCTCAAATGTAATATGAATACAGGTTTTAAAAGGTAGATGAAATGATGTAATTATGAATTACGATAACAGCCTGTGAAACACGCTTTGGCTTTGTGGAAAATTAATGTAAATTCATACTATTTGCAATATCTTTACTTTAGATCGTCCGTTTATTAATGCAGTTTTTTTTGTAGCACAATTATTAGAAGGAACTTAATCGTCACTTTGTTGTGTGGCGTTGAATAAGCTTTCATACGAAAGTCTTTTAATTGAGCAATCATTAGATAAGAGAAAAAACAGAGATAGTATACAGACTAATCTTTTATACATATAAATAATAACAGATCTCACTGGAGTAAGAATTATCTACAGGATTTCCAGTAGTGATAGAGAGTAATATACACCTCTTCGCATTACAATAAGATGCAATCTACAATGACTGAAAATTATCTATATACTACATAAGGTAATTTAATTTAAAGTAATATACATAATATGTATCATAATTAATGAGATCTATTACAGTTTTTACGGAATGTGTAGTTGTATAGAAAAAATGTTTTTGCTTAGTTGAAAATATAAAGCTTAATCAAGCCCCTTTTGGTGTTTAATATATTCTTATTATTTGAATTAGTATCATACTTGTGTTTCCAATGAGAGATATTTTAGAGAATGGCTGGGTAAATTTTTGTAAAAAATAGAAGTAAACAGTACCTCTCAAAAAGGGACTTATGTGCAGAATAAATTGATGTTTCGTACATAAGTTATTAGATTATCTCAAATTTGACTTTTTTTAATATTTGATTTATTATTATGTATTTCAATTACATAGTTTACGATTTTAAGTATATATTTCATTGTAAAATATCTTTCATTAAGTCGGAGGTTTGGGGAAAGAGTGTATGGTGGGGTTGCTATTATTGAAAGTTTGTGGTCGCCGTCCCGAGCTGGTAAACATAAATTATATTTAAATTATAGTGACTAAAAGTATTATTACTATTATTATATAATTATTATTATATATATAATAATTATTTATTTATAATTATATATATTTATATATTATTAATTAATTAATATTATATTATTAATATTTATATTTTATTATTATTATATATTATTATTATAATTATTTATAAATAATATATATAATACTATATATATATAATATATATAATTATAATTATGATATATATATATTGCATTTTCTCTATAGTATATATATATTATATATATATATTATTAGTATATATAATATATATATTATATATATATATATATATATATATATATAATATATATATATTATATAATATAAATATTTAATATATATATATATATATTATATATATATATATATAATATATATTTATATATCAAAGGGTATTGCATTTCTCTTATATATATAATATATAATATTATATATCTATATATATTATTATATTATAATTATATATTATATATATATATATATAGTATTAATATTATTATATATATATATTATATATTATTTATATATCCAGGGTATTGCATTTTCTTTATACTATATATATATATATAGTATATATATATAATCATATATTATATATATATTTATAATATATATAGTAATATATATATATATATATATTATATTATATATATATTTATTTATTATTATATATATATATATAATATAATTCGAGCGGTATTTGCATTTTTATTAAAGTAAAAAAGTATATATACTATATATATATATATAATATGATATATATATAATATATATATATATATATAGTATTATATATTAATATATAGTTATTAATATATATATTATATTATTTTATATATATATCAAAATCTGCATGCGGATGCGAAAAAAATGACATCTGCAGCATCACTATAGGTCGAACTTAACGAAAAAAAAGACTATACCCTTGAATAAAACAAAAAGAGCTATACCTGAAAATAAAGGAAAAAGCTATACCTGACATAGCAGAAAAAACTATTTTTGTTAATAATAAGTAATAATAATAATAATATAATAGATAAATCATATATAATATAAATAAATAATAATATTAATAATATAATAAGTAATAAAATAATAATAATAATAATAATAATAATAAGCCATTTCAGTTTCCCCAAAAATTGTTTTATTGCTAAAAAACTAAACAACACTAAAAAAGGAAAGTTTTAAATTCTATATTTAGTATCTTTTTATATTCTGTTTTTTTCCAAATCTACGGGCTCCATCAAACAGTTGATTCCACTTGTTTGTAACAAAGTAAACCTCGTAAAAATCGTGGTCGATTTTTGCCACGAAATTCGTCGCTGAAAACTGTGTTGAAGCTGTCTTATATTTCTGATATAATATATTTCTGCTTACAGAAAACTGTAAGCTAAAAAAAAAAATTAAAAAAAAAAAATAAAAAATACCTGAACGTATCGACTGAGCTGGTTTCCAATAATGTCAAGTAAATGAGACATTCTGTATTGAGGATAATCTGTTCTCCAAAGTTCATCTAAATTATTTAACAATTCTTCTGTGACATCTTCTGCATCCATTAAAGGAGTTGCATCTAATCCACTTAAAAAGCATATATATATATTATATAGTAGTATATATATATAGTTATATATATTTATATATATATATATTATAATATTTATATATATATATAATATTTTAATATAATATTATATGTATATACATATTAAAAAAAATATAAATTATATATATAATAGTATATATATATATATTATATTATAAGATTAGGGGTCTATATTTACACTCTTGCCTCTATTTTCGTCTCAACGATAGCTCGGTTGATTTAGAATTTAAGACAAAAAAACTGGTAGAAAAAGCATGAGAGTAAATTTTTCTTTAAAGGCGTTTTCGTTTTAGCATTTGTGCTTCCGAAACGAAGAAACCGCTCGATTTGCGTTCGTTGTTTTGTCAAACTGGCGAAATTGTTAAGAAATGCTTACACGTAAGGAGTTTTCTTAGTTCTGTAAGGTTGCTCTGTGTCGTGCTTGCTGAAATTTATCATGGTTTTACGAAAAAATGTTAATCCAAAGAAAATGGCTCGCAGGGAAGCCGCAGGAAAATTATTTTAATTTCTTTTTTTTTTTTTTTTTTTTTTTTTTTTTTTGCAAATGGTTAAGGAAGATCGAAGTAAGTCAGCTTTAAAAGTAATGCGAATGTAGCAAAATTTCGTGTGGTATATTCATGATTTTTATTCCGTTTGTAATTATATTCGTAATGAAATCCAAAATAATTTTTCACTACGTTGAGTAGAGCTTGAATGATGAATATTTCATTCAATAAAATTGATAAATCGAGCTTTATATTCAACTTTCCAATTCGATAAAAACTGCAAAAATAATTTGATCAATTATTTGTTAAATAAAGTGATAAACCATTTGTTAATTTTTTAATTTCTGTTTATTTATCCAAATTGACGGGCTCCATCACAACAGTGATTCCATTGTTTGTAAACAAAAGTAAACCTTCGTTATGAAATGTGGTCGTTTTCGTGCAGCTGAAGTAGCGTAGCTAAAACTGGTGTAAAGGGACCATTTCTTTATCGAGGCGTAAGCAAATAAAAAAAAGGAAATCGTTTACATCGCTGTTAAGGAGTTGGCTATATAGTTGCGTTTTGTTCTCAATCTTAACAAGAATTATGAATTTTTCTGATAGTGTGATTTGTTTGTGTACATCTAAATAAGTATAGGATAGAATTAGTATATATCGGAATTTACTTTTTTGCAAATATGTATAAAAGTTTAACTTAGTGTTAACTGATTAAATTAGTGATCTACTCCTCTGTCGCCATTTTAGGTAAACGCATTTTTCTTTAACGTCCCCCCGCTCCTAAATTTCGTCTTTGAGGCAAACTAAAGAACTATTTTATTTAAAATGAATGATACCAAATTGAAGTGGTTTGATAAAGAAGCTACGATTAGAACCGTAAATGCTGTTAGATCCAAGGAAATGAGTCACAAGGTAGCTAACAAAGATCTTAATATTCCTCTAGCAACTTTGAGAGACTGCATAACAAACGGAGATGATATTTGACTGCTAAGAAGTTAGCGTACAGTAAGGTTGGAAGGAATCCAATTCTACAGTCAAATATAGAAGAAGAATTAGTCGTTTACTGTACATAAATATAATTAGTTTTTGGTGTAACAGCGAAGAATTCACTCACAATGGGAAGAAGAGTATGAACTTACAATCCGTAAATTACCTCAAATTAGGGTTGGACTGCGCACCAGGTGCGGTGCGGTGCGCCACACAAATCCAATATAGAGGTGTAGTGCGTTGTGGGCATTGAAGCATTGAGGTGCGGTGCGGTGCGGTGCGACAAAAATGACTTTTGGTGCGGTGTGGTTACCCTGGTGCGGTGCGGTGCGCAAAATTTCGGTGCTCGGCCAACCCTACTTTCAAACTCTTTGTTAAATGATGAGAAAGCAGCACTCATTATTCATCGGAATTAATTGTGTTGATAATAGATTGAAACCTCTCCCTCCCCATAAAACAAAATTAATATTGGACGACCATTGGCGATAAAAAGGTAATTTTCTGAAGGTGGGAGGAGGAAGGGGGCATGGTTCCTTTATCTGAGAATTTCAGTAAATCCGTTAAGATTTTTTATTAACTAAACAATTTTAGATCGGTTGCAGTTTTAACCTGGGGGAAGGCCATCTCACTACCAACTCCCTGGTAACGACTATATGAGGAGGGCAATAATCAAAGGTCTTTAAAACTCCGTCTTCTGCTATTCTTAATTAATCTAAAATATTTCATTTTTTCCATGCTTTATCATGCTTTATCTTTTACCTCAGATCTTTAGCAATTGGTTCCATAGCCTGATAAAATGCTTTCGCTATCTCTTTTTCGTCACGAGATTTTGGTTTGTTGGCAACTTCTGACCAAAACTGCAGTTCGTCTTTCACCTCAAGAATACCTGTTAGATATAAATTAAAATCTTAGTTAAAATCTAGAGGCAAAATAATATATATATATATATTATATATATAACTATAAAGTTTATACATCTATTTATTATAGTATATTATATAATATATTTATATATATATATATATATATATATATATATATATTATATATATATAGTATAGAGAAGAAGAGGAGAGAGAGAGAGAGAGAGAAGAGACTATTTTATACACTACTAACCCGCTAAGAGAGGTAGATCTGAGAGCGTTTCCCCGAATACGAGTCTGATTTTTTCCTTCTGATGATGTGTTCCCAAACATCGGAGATGTTCGGTAACCAAGCTGCAGTCTTTGGGTCCAATTCACCACTCATTCAGAATCCTTTTCCAAATGAAGGATAAAAAAAAAAAAGATATAGATTTTAGAACATCCAGAATTAAAATCTGTTGCGTGGTATTGAACGCCAGCTTGTTTCGTTGTGTGTGCTCTTTTTTCCAGACATTTACTGTTCTGTTCGGAACTGCCTTGCTCACTCTGTTTTTCCAACTGTATTTAAGCTTCCTCTCTCACGTCTGCGCTCAAATGAGAGATTTGCGTTAAGCTGGATTTGGTGGGTTTTTCTATTGTTTTATCTCTGCCCCTCTCTTGAAAGGGCCCAGGCCGTGAGTTTTGGGGTTGATGTAAAAAAAAAAAAAAAAAAAAAAAATGAGTAAATAATACTATACTACTACTAATATTCTCTAAAATTACTTATAACAATAGACAGTAATATAATATAATAGTAAGAATAATAATAATAATAATACATAATAATAATAATAAATAATTAATATATAAAATAATAATAATAATAAGAATAATAAATAATAATAATAAAATAAATAATAATAATGAATAATATATAATAATAATATATATAATAATAATAATAATATTAATAATCAATAATAATAATAATAATAATAATAATAATAATAATAATAATAATAATAATAATAATAATAATAATAATAATAATAATAATTATAATAATAATAATAATAATAATAATAAAAGCCATTTTAGTTTCACCAAAATTTGTTTTGTTGCTAAAAAACAATTGAAAATATTGAAAAAAAAAGTTAAAAATGCTATATCTAGAATATTTTTATTTTTTTATTATTATTTTAATTTAATACTATTTAAATATACATAAACCACAGGGATTAATAATAAGCTTATTTTTAACTAATACATCAGCGGAAACATGAAACAGAAATGTCCAAAGTTTAAAATATGAAAATTTCAAAAGTATAGCAATAATTTTTAGGTTTGTACTTTGGAAGCTTTTTAAACAAAAAATATATTTTTTTACCATGTTAGATATAAATACTAAAAAAAAAAGGAAGAAAATTAGTACCTACTTACAACCTCAAGAAGTTTCTCCCAATTGATTTATTTTTTTTTTACACCACTCACGGGTAGGCCTTTTCAAGGAAGGGGCAGAAATAAAGCTTATACGCATATATCTCTCAGGTAAGCACAGCGTGGGCTTTAAAGAGGGAAAGATAAATACAGTTGAAAAAACAGAAAGAAGGCAAGGAGTTCCACAAAACAGAAGTAGCTGGAAGAAAGAGGCCAAACGAACAACTTTTCTCTCTTCATTAATCAAACGGGGGCATAAATGCTTGCTGCAAAGAATGGTACATGTGAAGAAATGGCGAGTGATGCTATAGGATACAAAGATTTCATTTAAGTTTTCTCTGTAATTAATGTTTGATTGCTTTGAAAAACATATAGACTTTTCTCATTTGAAGACGTGACTGAATCTGATTATATATATATTATTATATATATATATATATATATTATTTTATATATATAACTCAAAATATTAATATTATAACCTAGTAAAAATGTCATAACTCAAAATATCAATGTAATAACCTAGTAAAAAGTGTCATAACTCAAAATATTGAAATCATAACCTAGTAAAAATGTCATAACTCAAATTATTAATATTATAACCTAGTAAAAAGTGTCGTAATTCAAAATATTGAAATTATAACCTAGTAAAAAGTGTCATAACTCAAAATAACAATATTATATCCTAGTACAAAGTGTCTTAACTTAAAACATTAAAATCATAATCTAGTAAAAAGTGTCATAACTCAAAATATTTTAATCATTACCTAGTAAAAAGTGTCATAACTCAAAATATTTTAATCATTATCTAGTAAAAAGTGTCATAACTCAAAATATTAATATTATAACCTAGTAAAAATGTCGTAATTCAAAATATCAATGTAATAACCTAGTAAAAAGTGTCATAACTCAAAATATTGAAATCATAACCTAGTAAAAATGTCATAATTCAAAATATTAATGTCATAACCTAGTAAAAAGTGTCATAACTCAAAATATTGAAATCATAACCTAGTAAAAAGTGTCATAACTCAAAATAACAATATTATAACCTAGTGAAAAGTGTCATAACTCAAAATGTTTAAATCATTAACTTGTATAGAGTGTCTTAGCTCAAATTATTTAAATCATGCCCTAATAAAAATTGTCAAAACTTCAAATATTAAAATCTTAAAATAGGTTTTTATTTTTAATAAACTATATTTCTTAGGTAAAAGGAATGAATAATGTAAGCTACAGTTTATTATATTTGTTTGTAATTATTTTCCTTATGCAATATCTATAAAAGAGCTATCAATTTCTGTTTTGCCTTTCTCAGAGCTCAAATATTTAATTATAAATTGTTGCTCAGCATGGTGGTGTATAAATTTTTATTTATTTAACTCAGCTTCTAAATATTATCAAGCAAGCATAATCTTCATCATCCTGTCATAAACAGGATAAGTATAAATAATTACTTATACACTCGGGAACAAATTTCTGTTGTCTACGATTCAACACTGGTTTCTTATGTATTTTGTTTTTGTCTATGAGGTTCAGTTTCGACACTATTCACATGTAAACATGAAAAAAATTTCATA
>JABUQX010076374.1:0-10649 GCA_015478945.1 Trachelipus rathkii
TGAAATTCCTATCCCCAAACCTGGAAAGATCCGAAGTTGGCGGACAACCAAAGACCAATTTCACTGACCTGCCATACCTGTAAATTAATGGAGAAAATGGTATCAGGCCTTTTTCCTGTTCTGGAGAGTCGCCAGCTTTTTCAACTTCCAGTTTGGCTTTCGCAAAAATCGTTGCGAAACGCGACCCCTGTTAAAACTAGACCAACCGATCTGGGAAGCCTCTTCACTGGTGGATGGTTCTTGGTGTCTTCTTATTGGACCTTGAAGAAAGCTTACGACACAACATGGAGAACTGGGATCCTCCTTAAACTCCATTCGCTCGGTTTTCGCGGACAACTCCCTCCCTCTTTTCATCAAATGTCTTTTGTCAAACAAATCCATCCAAGTTCGGTGTCCTCTAGTTCTGTCACGTTTGGTCGCCATTTACTCTTTTTTTCTTGGGAAAAATTTTTGAAAAAGGCGGGGTTCCGCAGGGTAGTGTTCTAAGTTGTACTACTATTTGCTCTTGGATTTAATGACATTGTTACTTCTATCCCAGCGAAGGGTCAATTTTTTTCTCTATGTTGACGGCCTTTGCGTTTATATAGTAGCGGTGCCAAATGCTGTCTTTTCAAGACGGCAACTTCAACTAGTCCTATTGGAAAATATTTCACATGGGGTAACTCCCCATGGCTTCCATTTTTTCTCCACAAAACTTCCAGCAGTGCTTTTTCAGAAAAAAGGTAAATCGACGAACTTGCCGTCCTTCAGCGAACGCTAACTTTATATGGCTCGCCCATTCCTGTAACGGCTCACAGGTTCAAATTTCTTAGGGCTTCATCCTAGACGACCACTTTACACATATGCCCACATATTTAATACCTAAAAAACCTGTCTTCGTGCCCTTGAACTGTTACGCTCATCTCGCCTCAATAATTCTTGGGGTGCTGATCGCAAGTCCCTTTTAAGTCTATATATCGCCCTAGTTAGATCGAAGCTTGACTATGGCTGTGTAGTATATGGTCAGGCCTCCCCTACTCTACTGCATCTGTTGGATCCCATTCAAAACGAGGCGATCCGTATCTCCACTGGAGCCTTCCAATCGTCCCCCCGGGTGAAGTCTTGAAGTTGAAAGCCCAATGTGATGCCACTTCTCTCTTCGAAGAGAATACATCATGTGCACTAGTTATCTTCGTTTTCAAACCCCGCTATCGTAAACAACGCTAACGATAATGCATTAAGTGCCTCAGAATCCTAATTACGGGCTGCGATCTCGTTCCCAACATCCTTAATTTTACTAATATACCTTACAAAAGATAATGACTTTCTCAAACGATGAAATACACACCTTGGTTATTCCCCGCTCCCACCGTTTGCTTGGCTCTGACCCATGTGTGTGTGTGATGAGTGGTGCTGTCTCTTAGGTGACACAAATCCAACGCATTCTGCTGCCTTGTTTAAAGGCATCATTCCTGTCTCACTCACAGTTCATTATAGTTTACTCCAGTTTTTAACCGATGGCTCTAAAACCGGAACAGTGTGGGCGCATCTTCTGCCTTTCCTGATCGCAACCTTTCCCATATACCTTCCCCCTCATGCTTCAAATTTCACAGCAGAATTAATGGCTATAATGATTGCGCTTTCTCGAATCTCTCAAAATCATTAACCCAAGACGCAATCTTTACTGTCCATTTGTTCAGATTACGCTCAGCGCGCTACAAGTATGCGCTTTAAAACCCGCTTATTCTAAAAACACAATGGTATATGCTGTGCAGCAATTTCTTCGGCTGCTCCATTCCGCAAGAAACAAATTTATTTTATGTTGACCCCTTCTCCCTCTCATGTAGGGGAAACTGGCAATGAAATCGCTGACAGAGAGGCCAAATGGCCACCTCCTCATTTCGGAGTTGTTTCCAGGTACCTCCCCGATGCCATTCGACAAGGTCGCTCCCATCAACTGTTTACTATCCTGCTCTCCGACAAGGTTTACGCCATCTTATTGGCAAGAGCGCTGGAAGAATGATCAGAGAAGAGGAGCGAAACTTAGAAATGTAAAGCCGATCATCGGGGAGTGGTCTTCCTCCCCACCGACGAAAGCGTTTACACAAGGTGATACTTGCACGCCCCCGTATTGGCCACACTAATATCACTCACAGTCACTATATGTTACGGAAACCCCCTCCCATTTGCAAATTTTGTCGAAGTCATACCCCGCAATCTGTTCGCCATATCTTCATTGATTGTTCCCAGCTGGACTCAATTCGCCGCCGTCATTTTCCTACTTTACGATCCATAACACCTTCCAAAAGATTATCCCATATCTTATCTGAATCTTCCCACTTTAGTAGTAATGCTATTTTCTTGTTTCTACAAGAAGTGAATATTCTCCATAATATTTGATTTTCTTACGTAATACTAGACTTTATAATGCAAGGATTTACTTTTGTTTAGTTTTTTTCTTTGTTTAATTTAATTGACTGAATATTCATTTCTGCATTTAAATCTTCTTTTGACGTCTGAAATATGTAAGATCCAGGACCCGCCATGGTTGTTTGATTTTTTTCTTCACCAGCATTTGGCCGCTTTTGTGAGCGCGTGGGGTTTTGTACACGCGACCTCAAATATATATATATATAACTATAATATATATATATATATATATATATATATATATATATATACTATATTATATATATTATATATATATATATATATATATATATATATAATATTCAGTGGCGAAGCGTCCAGTCATCTATTTGATGAGCGGAGATGACTGATCAGATGAGATAAAAAATAAATCATCCTTTTTTCAAAATTTTCATTATTTATTTTCATTTTATGCTTATGTCGACCCTTATATTATATATATATATATAATAATATATATTATATATATATATAATAATATATATATATATTATATATATACTATATATATATATATATTATCATATTATATATATATATTATATATATTATGTAATTGAAAAAGCGGATCAGTTAAAATGAATTAATATTAATATAAATGTCCAGAGTAATCTCTCTAAATTTGTCTGATCAATTGCGAGCACATTATCAAAGTATTGCTATATAATGTTATACATCAAATTCGCAAGAAAATGTATAGATGATATAACAATTCTTCTTTCTGTAATATAGGCTTCTTACATGTTGTATATTAATATACCTTAAGTTATATATATATATATATATATATATATATATATATATATTATATATACTATATATATATATATATATATATATATATAATATTATATATATAATATATATTATTATATATATATATCTATATATATATATATATATATATATATATATATATTATTTATATATATATTTATATTTATATAAATATATATATATATATATATATATATTATATATATATATATATTATATATTATATATATATATATATTATTATAGTTAGTGATGGGACGATTAATCGGAATCGGCATCGGAATCGGAGGAATCGGTTGTTTTTCAGGAATCGGAATCGGAATCGGAATCGACAAAATTGTACCGATTCTTTGACCGATTCTTTGGTATTCTTTGGTTGCTAAAAATACTTAAAAATTTTGTTGATTGTAAAATTTCTTGAGCCATAAGGAATCAATGGCATCGGCAATAATCCAAAATATGAAAGTGATTTGCAGTTTTTTTTAAAAGGGTCAGAAAAAAAGGACTATTTGAGGGACTTGGGTCTACAGTATCAGCATGGTAAAAAATTTAGTAAAAAATAGATTCAGCATTTACTTTACTGATAAGAACTTGTGCTTGCTACCTATCTTGAACCACGCTTTACGCTTTAAAACTACATTTCTTGAGGATGAATATGACAAAAAAAAGTGGAAGATATTCTTAAGCAATTGATGTGCGATGATATATGGTTGTATCAAAGGCATTGGAAGCAACTTCAATTACTTTGACACAATCTTCAGACATTTCTTCTTATTTAATCAATGAATCGGACGAAAAAAGTGATACCTGAGGGCAATAGTTTTATCTTCAGTTTCTGAAAAAGCTGTTTTTCGATTTAACAGAAAAAAAGACCTTAAACAAGCAAAAGCAAACTCATTCCTAAGGAGAAAAGACACATATATTGAAAAATTGAAGATGTTATAATAAAAATTATATGTTATAAAATATGAAAACTTGTTTTACTTCAGAAGGTCCTTTACAATGTGGTCATCGAATAAAGGTACCTCTTCAGCATTTGGCTGTCCTGCTAGAAAATTATTTAAAGCTCACCCCACTCTTCCGTGAAAGTAAAAGACTCTTTCACCATTGGAGGATCAATTTATTCCCTAAAAGAAATCGATGCACGCCAAGAAACTATGGAGAAATGTTAATGTTTCACTACAATTTATGAGTCAATGCATTTAATTTCAAATAACAATGATAATTTGCTTCAAACTTTTTACTTTTAGTAAATTGAAAGAAGAAATTTTTTTTAAACAAAATGACAAAATTTTTCATTTATTGTTAGATTTTTAAATATTGCTATATTTTCTGTGGTTAAATAAATAAAAGGTAATTAACTATTTATTTCTTTAGCAAAAATAAAATATAAGAGAATTCTATAACATTAATTTATAAGGTTTTAAATATTTCTAAAATTAAGTTGATTTAGCAAAAATCAATCTTATGTATATAAATATATATATATAATATATATTATAATATACTATATATATAATATATATATTATATATATATATATATATATATATATTACCCTATATATATATATATATATAGCTGGGTTTGGGTCCCCGCTACTACTTATTTATACCCTAAAACTGTCTTCATGATCGGATTCCCGGTTGCATGTTTGAGCACCTAACCCCTTTATGGGGAAGAGGGACGGTGATGGTGAATTAGTGTATGTCATGTTATATGTGCATGAACAATTTTATTGTTATACGTATATAATAATATAATAATAATATATATATATATTATATATATCTTTCCTTCCTTTATCTACCTCTTTTCCCAAGACTGGGGGTATGGTGCGTGTCATGCATCGGAAAAGAAAAGCAGTAGAAGAATATGAAAAAGTCGAAAAGAAAGCCTCCTGCACTCTGGTAATATATATATATATATATATATATATATATATATATATATACTATATAATATATATATATATATACATCATATATATATATATATACGGTATATATATATATATATATATATATATTATATATATATACTAATATATATTATATATATATATTATTATTATTTATATTAAAATATATATATATATATATAATATATAGAGAGAGAGAGAGAGAGAGAGAGAGAGAGAATCGGAATGCGGAATCGCACTTTTGACCGGTATCGGAATCGGAAATCGGCAATCGGGCTGGAAATTTGGAATTCGTCCCATCACTAATATTATTATATATACATATATATTATATATATATATATATATATGAAATAAATATATTTATTTTGCTATATAGATTTTAAATAATTTCGAGATTAAACCATAATTGTATATATATTATAAATGATTTATAAATGAGACCATAAACGGATAAATTCACAAATTAAATTATTAATGTCTGTAATTGTTCCAGGAAGTTAATTAATTTCATTGTTGTATGTGACAAACATTGTCTCATTGGCTTCCTGGAATAATAAATGCCCACCTTGTAATCATTACTTTCTATTTTCTATTTTGTTTTTTATGTGCCAACCATAAACAAATAGGCAGTTGGTATTTAATATGTATATCTTTTTGTTCTAGAATATAACAAGTTTATTTTTGTTTGTTAATTCATTTATACTTTTGTATGTGATATACCAATACAATTAAGTACAAGTTTCCCACTCACAATAATTAATGTCTGCGAAAGCATCGTTAAATTTTAAACATTTGAATAACAATGTTTTCATCTTTAAAGGTTAGTTTTCTTGAGGCAATATCAGTTTGGTAGTTCAAAAATTAAGCACTTCCCTAACGTTAACAAAGTGAGCCTACTAGTTTATATAAGTAATCAAGAAAACGCTTACAAATCACTGCATCGGTAATTTACTGCAGATACAACATTTTTGTGGTACGCGCAAGTTAACACTTCCACCTTTAAAAAGCTTCAGGTAAACTGACAATAGTGATTTTAATTACGAAAGCGTATACAGAAACGCTTAAACAAGAATTTTGCCATCCACAAAAAGAAATGCTAAAATTCACTATACTACAAGTTGCTCACGGAAGCAAGGGTAGTATGAAGGCAGGGATGGAATTTAGCTGATTTTTTTGATTTTTTTAAAAAAATCAATATTTGTGATCTTTTTGATTTTTTTGATATTTTTTGATTTTTTTCAGAATTCCGTAACGTCACGCGTTTATATAATTGTAACCTGCATAATTATATTTACGCGTGAACGTTACGAATCCAAAAAACAAAAATATCAAAAAATATCAAAAAAATAAAAATTGATTTTTTTTAAAAAAATCAAAAAAATCACCAAAATTCCATCCTGGTATGAAGTACCGGAAAAAGTAAGGCAAAGAATGATGAAATGATGAAACGTAAGCTATTTTTCCTCCGAACAACTGAGGTGAACGATTGGAGTCTACGAAAGGGAATCAAAAGGAGCATAATAATAATAATAATAATAATAATAATAATAATAATAATAATAATAATAATAATAATAATAATAATAATAATAATAATAATAATAATAATAATAATAATAATAATAATAATAATATATCAGAAAGGAATCCAGTGCTGAAAAAATTAACAGGTCAAAATGCCAAAGCAAAGTAAAAGAAACAGGTAAATATTTGTTCACATCAATCCAGGTTATCGAAAGCCTAGAACGAATATATTCTAAATCTGAAAGAATAATCCCACAATCAAAAACATATGCTAAGTGACAAGCAACCCTTCGACACAAAAGAAAAGAACGAGTGACTTCTAACAAAATCTTTATCAAAGGATGTCATTTATAAAACTCACATAAAACAACGGAAAACAAAGCGCATGAAAAATAAAGGAATCGGAATAGAAATTTAATTTAAGGCGATATAAGAGCCTCTTACGGTTACGGTATAACTGTCGAAAGAATCAGAATGCCCAAATATAAAGATAAATAATAAAAAAATATGATGCAACCAAATCTAAAGTAAGACGAGGAGCCATTAAAAAGTAAGCTGTGATAACGTACGAAAAGAACAAAAAGAGGGAAAGAAATAGAAATTCAGAAAAAGGACAATAATTCAAAAGAAACAAGCATAGCAACTGAAAAATATATAATTAAAGAAAGAATTCAATAAGTAATAGGCTCCTATGACGAAGGAATGAGAAACAAAAGAAATATAATGGCGACACTACAGCATTAAAAAGAATATTCAAAGGAAATAAAGAAAACAGAATGAATATATAAGAAAGAAAAATTCGTTAAATAATAACTACCTACTAAAAAAAATCGAAGAAAATGAAAATCAAAGAAAGAAGAGAAATCGGAGATTGAGGTGAAAGAAGAAGAAAAAAATGAGGGTATTTTACCAAAAGATAACAAAAAAAGCGTACAAACAGGAAAATAGAATTATGGAGAACAGATAGGCTTCTATAAGTGTCAACAAAGAGGTAAAAAATGGAATGTTCTCGAAAAGTAGCCAATTATAAAAAGTTGTTATTACGAACGAAGGTAGGGGAATACTTCCAGGTTCACCAATTTTAATTATAAAAGTAATCCAAGAAGCACTTCCAAATCACTGAGTCGGTAATTTACTGTAAATACGACATTTATTTTTTTATGTGGTAAGCGCGAGTAGACACTTCCACAGCAAAACAAGCCCAATGTAGACTGACGATAGCCATCCATAAACGGGGATGCTGAAAGTCTCTATACTACAGAGGAAAGTTTTAAATCGCACAAAAATCTTTTTTTTCAGAAGAGATATTCAGTTCGATAAACACCTACAAAGTCTAAATTATCTTGAAGCGATCCTTGAAAATAATGCATCACTCATTTATTTTTTGATAAATATAGTTAAGATGGTAAAAATGAAATTTTGAAAATGACCTTAAAATTTTTTTCATTTACATACATGACTTTTTCCCAAATGAAGTTTTAAGTTTTATATATATATATATATATATATATATATATATATATATAATATATATATATATATAATATATATATATATATATATATATATAATATATTATTATATATTATATATATATAAACATTACAAATACTGCATATATCAATATACTGCATATACAATATTTATAATGACTTTCCTCTAATTCTCAAGATACAGCTTGAGAACATGCCTTCCACTTTTCTGTCCAGAATGACCTCGAGCAGTTAGGTGCAGCTTCCAACTCGTATCCCTAATCCAGTATTATAGATAAACCCAACATTCTAAACCTTCATCTTACTCCAATTTCTAAATTCTCTTTTCCTCCTCTGGGTTCCTCCGATCACCTTCTAATCTCTGCTTCCTGCTCTATCTTTTTTAGTCATCCTCAGGAAAGATCTCTGCCTACAGCGAGGAAACTTTTTTGGCACCGGTGCTGCTTCTGGTCTGAGTTGCGGTCGTACGTCTTTGATTTCCCATGGAATGATTACTGCTTCCATTAGAGGGATTCCTCGGAGTGTGCAGAGGCCCATTACTGATGTATGATCTCTTCGTGGCATGGAGGCGTAAATTCCATATTCTTTCCCTTCAATTAAACCTAACAAACCTTGGTTGAACTTTACTTGTTGTGTTGTTATTCGCCACAGTGACGCTGCCTTCATGAATTACCCTCGTCTTCAATCCTCAGAAACTCACATAACTTATATTTCATCCTGGAATCGTGCGAAATCTATTCTCCGTGATACTAAAACTCTTTTCTCCGTAGAAAATACAATAATCTTTCTGTTTCTTCTTCCTCACATCCTTTCTGGCAATTCGCAAAAACAAAATGTTAATTCTTACTTTGCTTCTTCCTCTTTCTCTCCGCAAGTATATCTTCCGAAGGCACAAACGCCGTTTTACCATCCTATAAATCTGAATTCCTCGCTCAAACCTTTTATTCTAATTCCACCATATACGATTCTCGAACTATTCCTCCTTCTCCACCTCCCTCCAGCTCATTTATGCCTAAAATTGTAATTTCTTCTAAAGATGTTATTTCTGGTCTCTCTGAGCTTAACACTAAAAAGGCGTACGGTCCTGATGGTATTCCTCCTGTGTTTTCCAAAGTTATGCTTCCAAGCTTGCTTGCACTCTGACTTGGTAAACTATTCCATCTCAGTCTTTCTACTTCGCTCTTCCATTCTTGCTGAAAAAGTGAGCTCATTCAGCCTCTGCCAAAAAAGAGGACCCTCTCAAACTTCCAACTATCGGTTAAACTTCTGTTCTCTCTAAAGTTTTCGAATCTATCCTTAAGAGGAAGGTTTGGAAACACCTCAATTCTTCTAATCTTATCTCTGATCACAAGTAAGACTTTCGTAAGAAGCGCTCTACTGTGATCTTTCTGATTCTTGATTCTCTGCCCTTCAGGGTTTCAGTGAATCTTCCGCTATGGCGCTAAACATATCGAAAGCTTTCAATAGAAACTGGCACTTCCAACTTTCGACATCTGTCCACCTCTCTGTGACCCTCTCTCTGATTTCCTTTCCGGTCGTTCTATAGAACCTATTATAGATGGCCACCGTCCATCCTTTAGTAGTTTTCCTCCGGATTCTGCTCTATCTCCAACTCTACTTGCACATTTCAAAAATGACCTTCTCCCTATTACTTCATCACATTTCGACTTCTATGACGACGACTCCATCCTTCGTTAATAAGAAATAATAAGAGGCAAGTAATTAGCTTACTTACGATAACGCATCAAACATGAGCAGTACGTTTGAAAAATTAAATAAAGATAATGAGATGTGGAACAGAAAGCTGGTAAATGTGATACTGATTTTATTGAATGTCAAAACGAAGAAGTAATAGTCGTTTTCAGAATGAACTTGATAAAACTAATTGTGAAGATGGTTGATGGCGTTAGGCACACATGAGGTGATGTCTCCCACAATACTGCATTACAACACAATCTTATAAGCATAAAGTGACCATAGGTCCCGCTTTTAGCGGACAGTCCCCGCTTTTTTCGGACCCTGTCCGCTCTCTTTAAAATAAAAAAAAAATGTCCCGCTTTTTTCTGGGAAGTCCCGCTTTTTCCAGAGATATCCCGCTGGATTTTTTCCCATTTCAAATTAATTATAATAGTTAATTATATATTTTTAATTAAAAAATAACATAAACAATAATAATATATGATATAATATAGTTATATATACTTAACATCGTTATATATATAATTATATATATTATAATATATATATTATATATTATAATATATATCAATAATAATATATCATACTCATTATATATTTATATATATATATATATTATATATATATATAATTATACATATACTATATATATATACTATATTGAAAAAGAGTGAAAAAGCGAGACGATAACTGATGAACAGTAATTAATTTCTAATTCCTTTTAGAAATGTTCCAAATACTTTTCGGCTAATGTTTCAAATTATTTTCGTTCCGAACTACATATACATTCACAATATTACTGAATACTATCTCTCTCTCTTTTT
>JABUQX010076375.1:0-24355 GCA_015478945.1 Trachelipus rathkii
TCATTCAGCTGGAAAACGAGATGGAGTGAATTTACCCGCGTCGCAGAAGAAGGACAAACAGAAGTGGATAAATATCAAATCCGGACACGCCATTGTGTCGAGGGCGTGTCGGTGTGTAGGAGTGAGTATCGGTATGGTGCCGGTAATAGACAGAGATTAAGCCATAGGGCAAGATTATGAGGTGGTTGATGAGTGGAAGTTTATAGCTTTGTTTGTCGAACCTATCAACAGCCCGGGTGCGGCCCAGACATGAAGTACTCATAAGGAGGATAGCCCTGTATTATGGAGCAATTAGAGAGAAAAGTTGCGCCTCAGAACTTTTTGGAGGCCTAGCACTGTCATAGTGGTGCACAGAATTGTTTCGTTTGTGTAGGACAGTTCATATTGTAAAGATGAGAAGGTGGAAAGAGAGTAGGAATGTTGGAAGGGGTTCGTTAGGAGGAGTTGGTGGCGAGCGGGTTGCGGTTTTAGGGATGCGGTGGGAGGGGTGGGGCATCGCGGGGGCGGAGATAATGTCGATCGTCGGGGGGGGTAGGGGGGAAGGGTGAAAAACGCTCATGAGCCCCAATTTAGGATAAACGAGGAGCAGAATTGATATGATTGGAAGGCAGGGTCGGTCTGAGCGGTGATAGTGTTAGATGTGAGGTACGAATCATTAGATAAAAATTAGGATAACGTGGAGTAAGACATCTGATGACACATATTACATGAAAGATAGTTGCATCCCCATAAAACACCGTCTTACGATTTTGGAAGAATGACCTACAGTGAAGAGACGGAAGGAACAAAGGAAGGGCGCTGGGAGGAGTGCGCGTGCATATCGGTCCAATGCTTGGGATATTAAGACATACGCAGTGTTCCTGAGACGAATCTATGGTTAGTAGAGTATTCGCGTGCCGAGGCGAGCCGTACTATGTCCAAGTGCTTATCATGTCTATGCAGGAGAGACTGAGAAACGTAAAGAGAAGAATTGAAGATGTCTTAGAGAGGAGATTTGCAGGATTGCGGTTTTATAAGGATTGTATTTCCACACAGTTGAAGACCGGCAGTTCTATGCAGTTAGCGCGAATAAATCGGAAGATTAGACGAGAGGCAATTCTAGAAGTAATATAGGAGCAGAATTGAAATGATTAAGAATTGAAGGGTCGGTATTGGCATACGAGTGGATGAGTTAGGAGTGCAGTGAGAAGATCATTATGATATAATAGGAATAAAGATAGGAGATAAGAGAACGCTGAGAACACATATTGAACGAAAGGAAGCAAAGAAGTGCCCCTCAACAACATGCGATTGAGGATTTGAAAGAAAATAGACCTAAGACAGAGAGGACCCCAAAGGAGGGGCTTGAGAGCATGGAAGCCGTGCATCGGTCAATATGCCCTGGATAGCCAATGCGCCCACACGCAAAGTCTCTGATTTGCGGGCGGAAATCATAAATATTAGATAGCCGAAGTATATCGCCAGAGACCTCGAGCGCTCGCGAAGCCGTACTGGACCCGGGGGGGGATCGGAATGATATGAAGTGCGATCAGACTGGTCTAAGAACTAGAGTTGAGTAGGGTTTCAAGAGATGTTTAGTGATAAATGAGAGCTATAGCGGCGATATTAGAGGATAAGGGTTCTTTTTTCGGAACAGTTGGCACTTCGTGATGCTCCAACGCTGGGAAAGTATTAAGTAGTTGATGACATGAGAAAATAGTTGAACGAGGGGCGGGGTAAGCACCACTGAAAGCACCTCCCTCACCTCGGGGGGATCCATCCGGGCGCTCCGCGCTTCTAATGTTCATAGTTTCGAGCGCATGCCCCGATAATATGTAATACAGGATGGATAGGCCTGAAGAGAAGATGGGGGGATGCAGAATTCGTTGGGCGAGTTGAGGATGAATAGGAGGCGAGAGCATTTTGCCTTTTCAGTTGTGAGATTACAATCAGAATCAACAGATGAATAGAGATGAAAGACACGATTTGAACGATAGTTGTCTAGGAATATTTGTTGGCAGAGGACCATAAAGATTATCAAGTAGGAGATCCAACGGAGTTAGCCGAACTTTCGTTTGATAAAGCCCGATTGGCTCCGAGAAAGTCGATTCCCTCAAACCGAATCTCTAGCTGATATGAGAATAGCTCGGAGTGATAGAAGAACAAGAATTTTCCCACTCCCGGATACGCACTGTCTTAAGCCTGAATGGCCAAGAGAGCAAGCCGATGAACTGAGGATATGAGAGAAAGATATTAGTCGACAGAAGGGAACTGCTGCATCCCATCAACTCGATTACAGCTCCCACCTGCATCGGCAGAAGCCGAAAGGCGAAAGATTCACAGCAGTCCTTCTATTATAGATAGCGTAGAAGCGACGCCGGCCCAATCGCCCCGTAAGTTGCAGAAAAAACGCATAGGGTAATGGAGCTGTGTGGACGGAACGTTGAAATTGAGTGATATATAGGTGTTGGTAGCATTTACGATTGGCGAAAGTGGTGTATTAAAAGTGAGCTAGTGTGTGAACATAGGTTCTATGTGTGTTCAATGAATTGTATAGATCCGTGAGATGGTGGTGTTTTTAAAAGTAATTAGTCTTGCTCCTAGATGTTGAGAGCTGAATGGGCTCCCTGAGCGACCAACGCATTTGTTGTGTCTTGCAATCCCTAAATAGAGACATCATATTTGGATCGGGAGATAAAGTCTCGTGAGAAGTCGTACGTCTTTCAATAAAGCTGAAATGATTGTTTCTGTAGGAGAACAGTAGGAGAAGCACAATTAAATTGTATGTAGAATCAAAAAGATTTTGCCATAGACTCGACGTAGAGATTCGCAGGATTTCGATAGTCAGGTGTTCTTAATCGTTTATATAGATCTCTCCACCCTTCAGACGGAAATTAATAAGTTGTAGTTAGAGTATCATCTAACGAGTTAGGCAGGCATGATTCTTTAGCCATCCTGGAGTTATCAGATAAGAGAAGAAGGTAGGTACGAGTTAGGAGAGTGATTTCAAAGAGGCAGTTAGGAATTTCTATGCCTGCGGATTTCAGGTCGATAGATAGTCCGCGCCTTGATATCATATGCAGCTAAAAATAAATAGAACAAAACATACAAAAAATAAAAAAAAAACCGTGAAGTCAGGAAAAATTGTTTGTACGCTAATTTAATATTGTAAATAGAAATACTGTATAAAAAATCAAATCCGTATTTTAAGAAATATTTGAAAAATCTATAGCTAAGAACACAAATCGTAACACACTAACTAACATATTTAGTTAAGAACACAACACCAACCCACAATCTCAACCACAAAACATATAAAATCTATCACTACCCTAAACTTACATAAGTAATATATATTATTAATTATTATAATATATTTATATATCTTATATTATTCATATATATAATATATATTATATATATATAAGAATCATAATATATATATTATGTATATATAGATATACTATATATATCTATATATATATTTTAGAGTATTATATGTATATTAATTATATATTTATATTAATATAATATTTATATATATATATTATAAATATATAATATATATATATAATATATAAATATATTAAGAGTACGATTAATATAAGTATAGTATATAATATATATAATATATACATATATATACTTAATATATATAAATATATATTTATAAATTATATTATTATATAGTATATATATATATATGGTATATATATACTATATTATTATACTATTATAATATATGTATATATATATATCTATTTATATATATATATAGTATAATATTTATTAATTATTATTATATTATATATATATATATATGTATGTATATTATATATAATAGTATCTATATATATATGTATATTACTATTATATATATTATATATATTATATATATATATATTAATTATAATATGTATATATATATTATATAATAATCACAATTATATTATATTCATTATGTTATATATATATATATATATATTATATATTAATATATTTAATATACTATATATATATTATATAATTGATATATTATTATATATATATAATATATATTATATATACTATTATTATAGGTACTATATATACGGTATATTATTTATTATATATATTATTATAATCTTATATATAATACTATATAATATATATATATTTATATATATATATATATATATATATATATATTAATGATATATATATATTTTTAATTATATATATTATTAGGCAAAATTTTATTTGTTGGCCTATGCCGATGTAAATTCGGAAAGTCGGCATGCCTACATTAAAAACGCATTATATAGTTTGGAATCAGGAGGAAATTCTAAGAGAGGGGATTTTTAAATTTTTTTATTTATTTTTCGCTTTCTTGAGAGCTTTCTTAAGAAAACGCTCCGGATAATATAGGGTATTGTGATGCTTAATATAAAGGTAATTCAGTATGGGTAATACCACAAAGATGGCAGGAGTTCGGGTCTCTCGGCCTCCGATGGACCGTGGCTCGAGCCCCTAAATTGGGGAATATTTTTTTATAAAATATTTGCGCGGGAAATAATAAAAAAAACGAAACTTAGAATTTTCACTGATTCCAAATATTTAATTTTTGTTTTACTGTAGGTGCTGCAGTTCTCTAGTTACATGATACATAAGGTCAAAAGTAAATATGTTCATTTGTATAATCAAATTTACATGAATATAAATATCTATTTTATCCACATAATATATTAACTTCTATTGCTTATATATTAATATATATATATATATTAATATATTATATTCATATATATATATATATTCATAATATGTTTATTTTTATTCTATATTATATATATTATTATATATATCTTTAAATTTCTTAATTATATATATATATATTTAGCATAATTAATTATTATATATTTAACAAGATTTGGACGCACTTTTAATAGTATAGATTAATATATTAATAACTATATTATATATTCTATAATTATATATATATATATATACTATATATAATTATAATATATTATATATTATATATATACTATATATAATATAGTATTATTATATAATATATATATAATATATATATATTTATATATCATAGAATATTCTTTATTTCTTCTTCCATTATCAATGTTATTATTATTATTTTCTTAAATATTATTATATATTACTTATATTATTATTCTGTATTATTATTAATTTTATTATTATTATTCTTGTGTTCGGTTTAAGTATTTAATTTTCGAAGTATATCAAATTTAATCATTACTGTACCCCCATAATAGAGAAAAATTAATTAGCTTTTTTAACTTTTCCAAATTTTATTATTATTTCTACATAAAATTTGAATAATCTATAAATGTAATGTAATACAATTTGATCATAAATCAAAATTTCTTTGCCAGAGTTTAGGTTTTATATTTACTATAATGATTTGTTAATTTACTTTCATTTATTTTTATATTATATATATAATAGTTTTAAAATAATTCTTTATTTTATCATAGCTTTAATAAATTTAGATATATTAATTTTAATCTTGAGAAGTTCAGAGGCCCATAGAAATCAGCCATTCCTTTATATATTAGAACTCAATTTGGAAAATATGTTCTTTTTATGGTAACCCTCGAATATATGCTGAGAGATTTGATAACTCCGATATATCTTTCTAAGAGTTAAAGAATCTTTTTTTTAAGCTTCGATGATATTGGTTATTAACCCCTGAACCATCATTTTCCGTCATATTGTTTTAATTTAATTAATGGGAGAGGAAGTTAGTTGGCAGAGGCGATAGAGAGGTGAGATAGGAGTGAGATATTTGTGGCTAGAGGGATGCCCTCGAGATACTACATGTGAGCGGTCTCCTTCTTGTGACGCTAGGGGTAGATTTCTTTGCTGGACGATCTCTCACCTTAAAGGTATTAAGGGACGCAGAAGGGGCTTTTCTACTTGTTTTTCGGACTATAGATGGCCCTACCCCCAATCTGTGGGATTGGTGGATGATTCATTTATTATCTCAATTATATATATATTTATATATATATATAATAATATATAATAGATATTACTATATATATTTATATATATATTAATAAATACTATAATATATATCTTCTATATATATAATTTATATTAATATATATATATAATATATATATATTATATTTATATAATTATATATATATCTAATTATATTATTTATATACTATATTGTCCGGATATTTTATCAATGAGGAACGAGGGTTCAGTTCCAATACATACTGAATTCTGTTTTCTAGGGTAACTTATCAAACTCCTTTATAGATCTTTGTGAATATAAGGTCCAGTTATCAATGAGAATATTAATGATTCAGTGGAAGCCATGTTGCATGGTTGACAAAATGATCAATGATAAGGCAGGAGTTCTTCTCGACTAAATATTCAGATATCCCAATCACAAGTTTTAAGATGATAGTCAAAAAGCAAAAAGCCTTTCTGAATAAAGAGATACATACTTTAAAGTCTATTAGCAGTATCTAACTGATTAGTAAATTAGAAAATATCAAATTCGATTTCTTATAGATAAGTCTAAGAAATTAGTTAAGACCTAAATATTACATGCCTAAGAATTTATGCTCTCACTTTTCTACAATAATTGCTTTATATCAATATAATATGAGTGATATGCCAATAATTATTAATAAATATTGAAAAATTTTTAATTATATTGTTTTCTAAAATTAAAATCAACTTGTGGTCTCATTATTGCGGAATTCTCATGGCATTGCAGGCAGATATATCTTGACAACCGCCCCTCCTAAGAAGCAAAGTGGGTGTCCATCTTTGTCTTGGAAGAACGTAATGGATTATTTGCTGGAAAGAATATAAGTCTCCTTTCGTTTGTGTGATGTGCCCTCGCTTTTCATCCACGATGAAAAGTGTTCTCCGTTATTCGGTTCCGGATCGTGTCTGTCTGGTCTGACTTCCTGGCGTCTCGTTCTTTCTTCTCGACTTTTCGAAATTGCGCAGTGGAGTTGATCCCAATAATGGAGTGACCTCGTTTCGTTGTGTCTGGGTGATGAGGCTTTGGAAATTTCCATTCAGTCTCTCCAACGAAATAAGGAGCTCTGGCTGCTAACACTGCCATGCCCGTTGATTTTCAGGAGCGAGGTTGGATTTACCTATCGCAACTTAGACGGCTATAGCATTGATGAGAGTGCTATCAATCCAATATTCGGTAGCAAAGTGACTCCCATTTCGATCTTCTGATTTTAAAGCTTGTATGAACTCTCCTTTTTCGGCAGAGTTCTCAAATTTGAATGTGGTTTTCTCGACGGCAATGAGCCCGTTCTCAAAATTTAATTTCCTATAACTTCCCATCAGATATTTCTGTGGGAGCGGAGGTTAGACGCATAGCAGACGACAGGCAACTCTTCTCTTTCCTTACCATTGACTTAGGAGGTTTCTTTGTTTGAATTTATTCATCTCACAATCAGACCAAGATACATAATAGTGTAATAAATTCTGAGTTCAGCTGTTCATTGAGTCAGATAACAAGACCATTTGATTATTCGAAGGCGCCTGCATCGATTTCCTCATTTCATTTTCATTTTAGGATCTCTTGATCGGCTTTCATGCTCGAACAGTAGCGCGATTCTTCAAAAGTGGGATCTGTCGTTGGTGCTTGAGATTGGTTTATTTTTCCTGACAATTAAGTCACGGTCTTTGCTGTACCTTAATATCGTTCACTGATGATATGCGCATCATATTCAATCAAATTCTATGTATGCGTCTTCTCCGCGTCATCATTCAGTACTTTATTGCCTTCATATAAACTGTGTGGTCCTAGGCCCTTTTTTCCAAAAACACCCCCTGATTTGAGGGTTCTTCTTGATTTTGGATTGGGAAGATTTCATTCATTTCAATTTGTGAGAGTTTCGTTTCATTGAGTTGTTTCGGCATCGGATGGTCGCTGACTTTTCAATTATTAATCTTTCAATAGTAATTTCCCGTAGCTGCATAACGGTATGCTTCGTGACCTGGATGTGTCGTCTTTGGTATCAATTTTATATTTATTCAATAGCAGGTTCAGCTTCATCAAGTCATTCGACAATGGATGGTTGTCCTTAGTCGGTATCAATTTTATCATTATTATTTTCTGTAGCCTTTTCAGCTTCATAATGTAATTTCGACATAACGGCTGTGTCCTTGCGATTATTTATCATTATTCCGAACCTATTGTTCCAGACATAGGCGTCCTGGATCTTCATGTTAACTCACACACGATCGTTCAGACTAAGCTTCGACCGTACCCGTATGAAGGAGTGCGAATCGCATTTTCTTGCTTCAGGGGCTGTCTTAAGGGTGTTATCAATTAGAAGCAATTTTCATATTGATTCGAAGATGATATTTGATGTTTTTTAAACAAACTTCTTTAGCCAGATTTACGGCTCATCTCACCCTGTATCGACGAAGTAATGAATCGATAATGCCATTTAGTAGACCGTTTCTGTACAGCATGAGAGGAAATGTCTATACGTTTGAATCATTCTGCACAATGACTTCGGATGTAAGCGATCGCATTTTCCCATTGCCATGCCCACCATGAAAAATTTTATTTTTACGCCGCTCAACCTGATGTCTGCCACAATTTGACTGCCGGTACAGCAATCCTTTGGTTAAGTAGAATTACAATTGTATAAGGCGCATTGTGTATTTTCTTTCGCTTTGGGAGTGCATCCTCTCTCCGCTGATCTTGTTGATCGGTGTTACACTTTCTATATAATAGGTGAGCGATTAGTGGATATCTGTGTTTCATTTGGGCAGAATAACAAAGCGATTGGAATGGCTGGCTTGTGGCATATTCAAAAACTTTTCGGTGTGTTTGGGTGAGTAATTAGGTTATTTTATCCTCGTTACTACCAGATGCCATAGAAAGGTTACAGTCTTGCTGTTGAACCAGTTTTCTTGCTTGCAGAAATCTATCAGCGCGAGAAGCGATGTCGTCTAAACTAGAGAGTACTTGCCTCTCTAAATGCATGTCTAGTTTTATGGTTTAGATGCTGAAACAAACCATTGACGAAATTCTACCTATATTTTATCATATTCGAAGTTCCAGAAAATACCGGATAATTGGATTTTGTTTATCAATAATGCCAGGGTTTCTAGTCGTCTTCTTCTTTTTCGAGTTGAGCTTTATTTAGCTCTTTCTGTGCTGTTCACTAATCCTTCTCTCTCATCTTTTCTTGAGTTGAGTTGTCCTAACTTTCTTTCCTTTCTGTTCAGCACTTCTCTTCTTTTGTCGATTTTTCTCCTTTTTTGATGACTTCGAGATGATTCCTTATGCGCTTTTTAGGCTATTGTTTAGCGCATTCTGGCACCGGATGGCTTTCCATTAGAGTTAATGTAGGCAAAAGGGAGAAGAGACCGTGAAGAATAAAATAGAGGTGAGTATCTAAATTTCAGCATAGTGTGAGAAGAACAATCGTCAGCTAATTCCTTGCTCGCCTAGGGCCATAACCGTGTGCCATTATTTTTATCGATGAGTTCGACATTCGCGGGTTCAAGTTTCATATCATACTTTCCTGTTGTCTTGGGGTTAGAACCTTAATCAATATCCTTTTATAACTTGCTGAATATTAGTCAAGTTCATGAGTCTATCTAATGGATTCTGGAAGCTGGTGCAGGTTTGCAAGATTAATCAAGATAAGGCCGGAGTTTTCAGCTGCGTTAAATTAATATTCTAAAGCATATCCAACCAGTTTACGCCCCTGATATTGTTGAACGGATCAATAGGTTCAAGCTTTATGTGATTAATTGCTTTCTGTCTTTTATTAGATGACTGATGATAGTGTGTTTATTGGAAGAGTATGTAACTATTATTATGCTGATCTGTGACAGAAAATCTAATCTATAAGATCTTTTTTAATCCTTTTCTAAAATTGGCCATTTAACATCGCCCTTAACTGGTCATAGTCGGTGGTATCTCTTAGCCAACCATAGTCGTTTAAAGATGATGATAAAATGATTCATCATGTTTACGGTTTTACGCTTTAGATGGCTACAGTTAAATGATATGATTCTAACGTTTAGATATCTGAAATTATGCGAATATAGGATATATAATGGGGTGATTTTTTCTATATGTGACTACCCTTGTGGATTTATTAATTGCTGAACTTTATGGGCCTTCGAAAGATATGATCTTGAGGGATATGTTAATGTTATATTATATGATATGTATAGTAGTGGAGTTACTTTTATTGGTAGGTCTTGTTATTTAGATTCTATCTTAGTTTGATGGTATTTTATTTAATATTATATTATAATATATTAATTATTAATATATATATACTTATATAAATTATATATATTAAAAATAGATTATTATGTTGTTTCTTACTTTTAAGTGTATGTAAAACACAATATTATATTATATATTATATATATATACTATTATATTTATATATGGATATATTAATTCACCCTTATATCTATCACTATATTTCATAAATTTATATGGTATATAAAACTATAAAAGAGATTTGTTATATATGTGTTATTTATTAATTGTTGGGGTCGTATGCTGATAAAAGAAAGACACAACAGATAAAAAGTTGAAATGGATGTCAATTGAAGGAAGGATAGATTGTTTTAAGACGTTCGGAGCAGTACCTGGATTAGGAGGTGTCGTAGGACAGTGATATGGCAATGATAAAGAAGAGAAGATTGAGGGATTTTTTGTGTTAAAAGAAAGCTTTTTTTGGAAGATCCGAGGTTATGCGGGCGAAGTGTGGGAACAACCGTGGATGGTTGTCCTTGGTTTGTAAAAAGTGACCAATAGTGATGTGGGTTCAAGTGTTAACATCGATTGCGGATAATTCATGATCTAATAACAAAATGACGTATCAATTGGTAGATAAAAAAAAGAGGAAAAAAGCCATGGAAGATAATTTTATGCTTATAATGAAAGATGAAGATACAAGTGACTGTGAAAAACACTCAGTCTTTGGGATTTGCAATATTGTTGAGTCTATTGAAATTAGTTAAATTTATTAATTAGTTTATTTTCCGATAGCCCGTGTCTTTTTAAAAATTGAGTGAGTAGTTTTTTAATCGAACTTATTGTATCGTAGATATTTAGTGAGTTACAGTGACTTATTTAATTTGTTGACTTAAATAGAGGTTTCTGAATCTTTTTGCTTTGATGCCAAACATATCGAAGACTTTAGATAAACTTTTATTGAAAATGTTCTACTTTTTACACTTTGCAATCTTTTGTAATATTTATAATGAAATCTTACTCGCGTGTTAGCGAGGTTAATTATGTGCAAGTTGGTTTAATTATATGTGACCAATTTAGGTATTTGATATTTTAAGTTTTCCGTTAAAATAATAATAGTATTCTGTAAGTGTAATATATTTGAAACCGATTTATATAATACTTATTATTACTATAATAAAATATATATATATATATTATCATATATATATTATGTATATATATCTCTATCTAAATATTATTTTAATTATATAATATATTATTATATAATGGATTTTTTATTTGTTCATATTTTAATAATAGTGGTTAACATTTATAGATGAATATGTGAATATTGAAGGGAATTGGAAAACTTATTTTATTTAATTCTTATTTGAAATTGGTGTGTTGAGTAAAGGTATGATTTTGGATAAGGTTAAAAAAAAAAAGATAGAATAGAATATAATAGGCCTTCTATTACAATATATATATATATATATATATTAATATATATATATATATTATTCATATATAATATATATATATTATATACTATATATATATTATATATTCATGATTTTGCACGCCGGTCGTTGTTATAAAAGTTCATCTTCTTTTTTTAATATTAGTGATAGGTGGCGACTGTTCTTATATTGTGTTAAAAAAATACTTGCCTTTTTAAAGGCTAGGTAATTAGAGATATGCCCCGGTGACTCGATCGCATCATCTTTTTTTTTTAAATAATACATAATACCAGTAATCATCAAATCAAATATTAAGAAGAATTTTAACTATTATTCCACAGCATTGGCTAACTGAGATTTTTTCTCTGGGCGGTATATTCATAAGTTAAAGAATCTCCGACTCTAGTTTTTAATCAAGATATCTGAAAGACGAGTTGAGTCATACTTCTACCTAGGCTACTTGTAGTTTGCTTCGACAGACCCAATGTTTCATTTTTTATGTCTATTATGGAAAGCTTGTGTGGGATGTTGGAGTTAGTATATCTCACGTTTTTCATTATTTATTAAATAGTGGGGAAGGATCTTTATCTTTTAAGAAAGTTAGTTTTCAATAAACATTGAGCTTGTTTGTTTAAAATAAAAATAATGATTTTCAATATTTATAGTATATATATATATATATATATATATATATATATATATAAATATATATATATATATATATATTATTATATATAATTATATAATTATAATTATTATACTTTACTGACATCCAATTATTTTTTATTGACTGTATTAATTTAAACAATATGTCCATAATTAATTTCGAATTAAAAACACATTATGCAGGTAAAAAGTAACTATTTAAAAATTTTGGAATTGTAAACATAAGTGAAACTAAACTAATCAGTTGACAAGAGACTTTCGTTCTCAATTCCGGCATATTCAAGTTGTTTAGGATCACGTTCTTTTTTTACGTATGGTCGAAATAAAAAACGTGATATCATGACACCTGAATAGCTTCTGATGGATACGAAAGTCTCTTGTCAATTATTGTATCTGGATTTTCCGTGTGATTCAATTCCAAAGTTTAAATTCCATGTGACTTTTGCCTGGATAAAAGGTGTTTTAATTGAAAAATAATAATGTGCTTTTTTTTATAAATAAAACAGTTTTAACTAGAACAACGTTTGTTTAAAAGCACTAAGGGTGATGAATACTTTACTACTAAAAAACTACGCAGAAAAGTAATAAATTAGATAATAATATATCTTAATATATATTTATATAATATAATATCTATAATCCTTTTATATATATATATATTATTAATATTATATCTTAATATATATATTATTGATTTGCCTACTCAAGAAATCCAAGCGAGCCGCACTGATAGTTTATATTATATATATTTAGTATATATATATATTTATATATAATTTATAAATTAATATATATATATATAATATTATATATATTATTATCATATATAAATAAATTACATACATAGTATTATCTATATATATATATTATTTATTATATATATATATTATATTATATTAATATAATTTAGTATATACATATATATTAACTAATATATAAATAATATACTATTATATTGATGAATAGATAAATAAAACTGGAGGATTTAAGTTGAGGTTCTGGTAGATATTACAAAAGTTCAACCTTAAGAAGAATAAAAATACGATAAAGAATAGGAAGTATTATTTTTAAAACTGAAAATATTCTTAATAAGTTAAATTGTTTCCAAATATCTATATTTAAGACGTATGTGAGTTTTATACTAAATAGTTATCGCAAATTAGGGATCATATGTAAAAATAATTTAAAAATATAGGTTAAAATTATTCTAAATTTAATTATTTGTGTATTCTTCAGGTTCATTTTCATATCTTTTGCTATCAACAAGGTGACAACCCTAATCAACCACATATATGATATATAATTAATATAGGAAATAACTATATATACATATATTATATATCTTTATATATATCTATAATATAATATTATTCTTTAGTATATTATATATATATAATTATATAATATATCTATAATATGCGTATATACTAGGATTTCTGATGGAGCTTCCATGGCTGTGTGTAGTTTATTTTTTTTGTTGGTTATTTTTTTCTATTAGTGTGTGTTTGTATTAAGTGATGCTCTTTTTTAAAGTGTTTTTCAACTATTAGGTTTTAGATTGTGAGAATCTGATGTACTCACTAAGATAAGGTTGTTCGTATTTTCATTTTTGCTCCATTGAAGCTTTTTTAGTATGTGGTAGATACTTATAGTAGTTTTAGGTTGGCAGGTTGAAAGCCTAAGAAGTTTGCTATACTAGTTTGTTTTTTTTTTTTTATTTTTTTTCCCTCGATTCCTTTTTAACTATAGCTTTTGGCGTTACTCTTTGAACTATTCCGTTATTATACATTCTACCAACATTTTAGTTCACTTTTTAGTTGATGCAATAAATTTTTTTTTCGTTTTTTTTGTATGCATTCGTTGATGAGTGTGGTGATGTGCGTGAGTGTTTTTGGAAACTTTCCTGGATTAATTCATATTTTTAGCATATTCCTGGTTTAAATATAGTTTTAGCGTCTTTTAAATTCGTGGTTTCCACATTAGGTTTTAGCTTACCGAATAATTTACCCGTTTTCACCTTTCGGGTTGTCTGTTGTTCTTGTCTGTGTGTCGTCTTTTGTTGTTGTGATTGCTGTGCGTGTCATGATGGCCGGATTTTGCCAACACGTGCGCGGCTTTCATTTCCACTTTACTCAACATCGTGTGTTGCACTCTAATTGTCGCATCCGTTGAATACGCCTTCTAACCTAACCCTATTTTTGCTCTTGTCTGAGCGCCAGATGCTGAGAGCTCCATCCTCTAATCCACCGTTTAATATTATTCGAACTATAATATTATTTCATAATGTTCCGGTCTGATGCGTGAGTGATTGCCATGTTAACATAACACTTCCTTAACATCGTCTGAGAATCGTTGAAATTCTGCCTAACTTGATGTTTTCGTGCTTACAATTCTTTCATTATTCTCTTACACGATATCTTGTGCTTTCTGCTGACTGTTCTTCTACAGCAACAGAATTTCATTCCTTTTTTGATTCCTATAATTCTCACGAGATGTCTATAATTCTTCTTATCAAATATGAGTCTCTATTTTACGGCTGGATTTCAGAATACTTTCTGCCAATCAGGCTCGCTCCTTGCGTTTTCTGGAATCTGTTATCGTGCTGCCGGGGGGGCATTGCGGTTGCTCTACGCTAATACACTTGTAGTGACTGCTTTGATCTGACGTCGGTTTGCCGGTAAGAGTGGGAGCCGTAATATCGTTTGATGGATGGCAGGTCAATTCCTTCTCTTGATAATCGTTTTTGCTCCTCATTAATCTGGTTCGCAGTCTGTTGCTTGTCTATCGTGCCATTTCAGCTAGAGCAGGTAGTGTATTGGGTGGGAAAAAGTCTTTTCTTCTTCACTCTACGTATGTTCAGTCAGCTAGAATAGTTATCGGGATACTCTTCGACGAAGCAAAGCGGACTTTCATTACAACGTAGTGGCTACATCTTGTTCCTACTTGAAAGTCTTTCTGGCCTCATGCAAACCATCTTAACACTTCTGGTAAATCCCTTTCCTCTATTCCTCTGATGGTTCTGGTTGCTATACCATGACCGGGATTATTCGGTCCTTTTTTTCTAAAAGCCCGGGTTCCGTAGGCTTACCCTCTGGTCCCTCTCTTCTCTATACAGTGTCTCATGCATTTGCTGTTTGTTTGAATCGGTGCATGGGCTTTGGATCTTATGCACGTAATGAAGGCGGGCTGGACCGGATGGCTGTTCCCCTTCATCAGAGTTTGAGAAAGTAGTGCTCGTGGTGAACGGCTGCTCGTTCATCTATATTGACTTGATGCCCTCAACTTAGCACTTTTCCTCAGTGATGGAAGCGCGCAATTATGTCCAACCATTTCCGAAAAAAGGAATGTCCGCTCTGTCTATTCTTAATGAGTGCCTATATGTATAACTTGTCTGTCTATTCTAAGATCTTTGAACCCGTCTCAACTCTGACTTAGATTTAGAACTGGAATTCTTATTCCGTTGCTATTCGCTAGTGCAGTATCAACTCTGTAAGTCACGTATGAGAATTGAGATATTAACTTTCCTTCGCACCTTTAAGATTGGTGTTACATCTGTTGACCCATTCAACAACATCGCCCATCGCTGTGACAGTCCCAAGTATATTAGGCTTAAAAAACAAAGGTATCAAATTACATCAGTACATTAACAAACGCTTTAATGACATATGCAAAGGTCGAATACGATACCTTGCAGCAAAGATAATGAGGATTTTGAGGCTAAGGGGAAAATTTCACTTTTGACTCAGACTTTTCCTCGTACAAGATATATATTTATCGAGGGTCTACATCTCTGGCTGTCTATTTATATAATAATAATAATAATAATAATAATAATAATAATAATAATATATAGATATATAATAATAATAAATAATCAATAATAAACTGAATGAAACCTAATAAATTAATAATAAAATAATCCATTAGACTAAATAGTCATCCAAATACATTACTTTAGAAATAATAATAACAAATAACAATTATAATATATAGTGATAATTATAATAAAATTATAAGAATTATATATGAATGAAACATTGAATATAATAATAATAATAATAATAATAATAATAATAATAATAATAATAATAATAATAATAATAATAATAATAATAATAATAATAATAATTATAATAATAATAATAATAATAATAATAATTTAATCTGCGGCCCTTCCAAATTAAGAATTGGTCTTTTATTTTGTATAGTGTTGGTACGTTGTAGCACAAAATTGCCAAATGTACTGGACGTTTGTTAAAAGAAGATGCAATTTCCGAGGGCAGGAATACATTTTTTTCCGGAAAATTCAGGAATTTTTCAAAAAGTTTCAAACAAATAATTTTCATATACCTTCCTGACTTTTCATGCCTTTTAGCATTCTAGGCTTTCAATGTTTCCGTTTGGACGTTGAGTTGATGATTGTACTGCTGGTGTTCCCTTTCACCTTCCCCCAACCCATTTATCCTAAAAAGTCATTTCATGTAAAGGTGTTCTCTCTCTCCTCTCTCTCTCTCTCTCTCTCTCTCTCTCTCTCTCTCATCTTTCTCTCCTCCCTCTCTCTCTCTCACTCTCCTCTCCTCCATCCTCTCCAGATCGTCTCATCTCGTCTCGTCTCTCTCTCTCTCTCTCTATCCTCCTCTCTTGAGCTTAACACTAAGAAGAGCGACTGTTCTGACGGCATTCCTCTTGTGGTCCTCAAAATATTAACTTTTGAGCTTTCATCCTGCGTTGATGAACTGTTTCGTTTCTTTCTATTAACTTCAGCTTTTCCGTCCTACTAGAAATGTGAGCTTGTTCTGTCTGTATTACTACCCTGTACTAATTTGACCTATGCTACCGAAGAGTGTCTGAGAATCTTCACTACTTTAGTTTCAAGGGTTGAACCAAAATGAAGGATAAACCTCTAAAAATGAAAGGGTTATATATATATATATATATATATATATAGATATAAATATATAATATATATATATATATTCATATATATAAATATATATATATATATTATATATATATATATAATAATGTGTGTGTGTGTGTGGTGGTAGTATATGTGTTTGTGTGTGTTGTGTGTGTGTATGTGTGTGTTGTGTTATCTTCAATAAAGGAATAAAATAATCTGACATGTAGCAATTTCATAAAAAAAAGATATTTTGTTTGAAAAAAAATTCCCAATCTGTGACTCTAACAACAAAAAAAAAGAGTCCTTACAGCATAAACAAATAAATAGATGATGAAAGACTCATAAAAATTATTAACCAGTTAGAAATTATATTATCCTGCAAATATTGCACTACTTTTTTGGGTCTTCAAATGAAAAATATCTTTGAAGTGCATCTTTTTCTTAAGAGTAGATACGAAAACTTTAGCAAAACCAAAATGAACATCTGCGTATATACTACAATCTACTTCCTCAGCAATTTTGACGAGTCGGATCAAATTATTTGCAAAATTGGTAAAACTTTCAATAGATATCGATGTAATGTAGTATTTTACAAAAAAATATCTGGAATAAAAATAGTAATTGTCCTATATTTTCATTAATGATTGCTCAAAAACATAATTAGCAAAAGCATAGTATCTTCTTTGCAACTTCCAAATGTTGAAAATGTTTCATCGATATTTGCTTGAAATTCTTTATAAAATAAAACCGCATTTTCAATAATATTAAGAGATAAATTGCTGTCCCTAGTAATTCGGCTGCTGTAGCTTAGCAGAGACCGAATCTTGCTTTGTTGGAAAATAAATTGAAGTCTTTAAATACATTTGTAAACAAATTTGACTTTGATCGAAGCTAAAAATTTGACTTTCATTTCCTGATAAACTTTAAATATCTTGATAATAAAATCAGAAGCTACTCTAACAAGCTTTCAGCAATAAGCTTAAACACCTAGATCGTAACCAATATCATCGAACTTACCGACCAACTGTTGCTCCCATTCGGTGAGATTTTTCCCAATTTGTGCGGAAAACTTCTAGTTTCCTGATTATAAAAACAGTAGGTACCGGCTATTCAATCTAAAAATTATACCTAGTTGCATTCGCGTATACCTAAAATCTAATGATTGTCACTCACATTAAAGATGTAAACATAAATGAATATATAAAGCCGCTGGATATTTTCGATAGCTTTAAAAACACCTCTAAATCTTTTCTGCATTGTTTCTGCACCATCATATCGTTGTCCAATCAGAAAGTCACTGTTGATTCCTGCGTTTGTAGTAGTACCATCAGAGAGAGAGAGATTCCCGCTTTAATGCTTTGAAAATCACGTTGACCTATAATTCTTCCACGGAACCACAAAAAATGTTTTCCTCATTTCTATAATATATATAACATCTCAATTTGGATTTTGAAAATTCAGAAAAAATATGTAAATAATCAATTTAAACTTAAGCCATCAAAATATTTTTCTGAATAAATAAATAATTTCAATAATTTCGTGGGGGTTAAACCCACTGAACGCCAGCTGTCTACGGCCTTGACATGTTAAAAATTATATATTATATATATATATATATATATTTATATAAATTATTTCTATGGAAATAAAAATTTGGAGTATGAAAACATGGAATTAGTTTTAGCAATACTCAAAGTATTAGAATATCAATTATACATTATTCTAATTATATATATAATAAATATATGAAACTAAAAATTACCACGCCAATATATCTCGAAAGACTAAAAGAAAAGGTACAAAAAACTGATAACGCATATGATATCAGCGTAAGAAAGTTTGTATATGTAAAACATGAAAAAAAAAATTTTAATTTTTTTTTATAATATTTTTTAAATATAACAAGAGAATAGGATATGAAAAGGCTTATAGCATATAAAGAATTGAAAGGATTTATCAACTGGAATATAAAAAAAAACAAATGGAAAAAAAATTGTTTTTTTTTTTTTTTAACTAAAAGGGAAATACCCCAGGTAAACCCGCAAAAACCAAAGAGTCGAGGGCCTCTCGGCCCCCGGACACGGGGGACTTCGTCCCCCTCGTCCCCCATCGGCTCGATTAACCCCTACTAAAAATATAAAATTAATCATATGCTAATAGATAAATCCAAAATTATGTTATACTTAGAGTAATAAAAAAAATTTGTCCCCTTTTTTATCATATACCTATAATTTAATTCACTGACACTGTAATTCACATATAGTATTATTCAGTAATTCTTATTCTACCACTCGTTAAAGTTTTGTGAGAGATGAAAAAAAATAATAAATAAATATAAATAATAAAAAATAAATAAAAATATAAAAATTTTATTTTTATTTCATTTTTTCACTAAACTATAATACTATAAGATTTATTCATTACTATACTGAATATTATCGCATATAAATAATGTAACTTATTGTGCCATTCTCATAGAGTACTTAAGGAGCAATATTCTTATGCCCTGGTGAGAATGGATAATATATTAGGTAGGGTTTAACTTCTTTAGGTATGTAGCCATATATAATATATATATATATTATATATTAATATTTATATATTATATCTATATATAATATTAATATATTACTATTAATTATATTATATATATAATAACATATAGCTATAATTAATATTATTATATAATACAGTATACTTAAATATTTGGCTAAATTAATGTCTAACCTTTAATAAATAAATAATATATAAAAATACTAAAGACAAATAAATATTATTATCACTTTAAATATAGGGATTGGGTGGTTTTTTAAATTGTATTATTAATTAATTTCATCCCATCCAAACCTGCCGCACTGGGCGGTGCCCTCATTATATGAGGGGGGTGGCCGAGCAGCTCGTCGTCACCAGAAACAACCTAAGATTATCTTGTCCACGCTGGGAAGACGAAGGAGCCAAGTGTGTCTAAGAGGATCCTAGATGGTAGATAGACTCTCTACGGAAGAGTAAGTGGAAAGGAAAACAAGTTCGGCCAGCGATGGTAGAGTGTCGGCTTTGTTATCAGAGCTCTGGAATCATAAGTTGAAGGGGCTATACTAACGCATTCGCAGATGGAGAGGTGCGCTTCTGGATAAATCAGAAAATCCGTGAGCCTAGTATTTCTGAGGAGGGCTTGGTATAGCCCTATCATCCAAAATAGATCTAGCATAAGTGAGATATGGCATCTCTCTGTGGAGAGTAATTCTGTTGCTGCTTGATATTATTTTTTTTTTTTTGGGGGGTGGAGTTTATAAGGTTGATTCGGTGGAGAATTGTTGAGGGTATTGCCTTGTGTAAAGTATGGTGTGAACATATTATTGAGAGGGAAGATGTGTTGTTAATGGGGTGGCGAAGGGGGATGGATTCTAAAGCAGTTCGCACCGTAATATGACGAGTGCAGCGGATGAGGAGAGGAGATATTAAACGGTGTAATAGTGTGGTCATGCGTATTTAGTTTATGAGCTGTGATGGTCGGAGTCGCAGAGCCCTAGACATATCCAAATAAGGGTTCCTATATCGTGCCCAGCGTAGGAATCCTGACATATGGGGAAGAATTTTATGTTCTTTCGTGTAGGAATGTTGAATTTGTGAGTATGTATTCTCTAGGCAGCCTGCAGGTAGTTCTAAGGAGCGTATTTTGGATACTTTACTAATTAATAGTATTCTGTTAGTTAGAGAGTGGAAGCTATTAAGGGGGTACACGAAGAACTGTTTGATCCATAGGCTTGTGTTATAAGTTTCTTTCGAGGAATAATGTTATGTAATACGTTAGTAAGTTTGTTAGTTGCTTATTGGCTGAAGTTCGTGTCGAATAAAGAGTTTGTAGGACAATATATAGATATATCTATTATTGTGATATAGTTATTGGATGTCGAGGTGTAAGGTAAATGCGATGTGGTCAAAGGTTATTAAACCACGAGATTTATTGGGCGTTTAGGGGATGATAGAGTTATTTAGAGTTACTTATGGGTGTTAATAATGATGAAGAGACTCTACGTGTTGTCAGTGGTGATTCAAGGGTTATAGTGATTTTGGGAGGCTCGACATTCTAGTTGGAAGACAACAAGGCTTCTAGTTGGTTTAGGTTAGTCTGAGTATGAGTTTATAAATACTATATATATATAAATATATATATTATACATATATATATATATATTAAAATATATATAATATATATTATTAATTATATATTATTTAATACATATATATATCTACTATATATATAATCATATTAACAGAGCAGATAGTAATTGGTCTGACTGCTAGGAACTTATTTCTAGCAATCCAAAAGTATTTAATTATCTTTCGTTAATACTTAAATACCAATATAATCACAATTTATGGTACTGATATATTTACTCTAATAATTGGTTAAATTGGTTTTGATGGTGGAACTCTTTCCCATACTAAATCTTTTTCTAATTTGTAATGATACTTTTTTTTTCTTCAATAAAAAAAAAATATTGAAAATTATCATTTTCGGTATATGCTGTAACGAAGGGTTTTAATTTTTTCGGTGATAATAACCTATATGAGGCACATTCAACACGCATTTATAAAAGGTGGTTCATGCTCACTAGTAAGCATTGTTTTTCATAATTTTCTCGTCTCTCTCCTCATCTCTCTCGGGTCTCTCTCTTCTCTCTCTATCTCTCCCTCTTCTCTCTCTCACTCTCCTCCTCTCTCTCATCTCCTCTCTCTCATCTCTCTTCTCTCTCTCAATATATATATATTATATATATATAATATATAATATATATATATTATATAATAAATTATATATTATATATATAATATATATAATTATTATACTATACTAATATTCATAATAATAATAATAGTATATATACTATATATTAATCCTATATATATATATATATATTATATATATATATATATACTATATATAAATATATGTATCTATATTTATATATATATATAATATATATAAATAAATATTTATAATACTATATTGTTATATATATAATAAAGTTACTATCTATATATATATATTATATATTAATGATATGATATATATATATAATATATATATATTAATTGTTATATATATATACTGATATTATTTATAATTATTTTTATATTATATATAATATATAATAATATATAGTATAATATATCTATATATATTATTAACTATATATAGTTATATAGGAATATTGGGAAAAGGAAAATTATAGGCCAGTCAGCTTAAGATCTCTGGTTGGGAAAGTTAACGGAAGGTCATGTAGAGAATTCATGTGGTAATAATAAGATTAATGTTTAACTCCTATGACTTCCTGCAGTGATTTTTAGTATGCGATAATACGTCAGACAAAACTTTTATACAATCTATGGCTTACATTTATGACTACATTGAACCAAAGGAGATCCCTTTAACATCGAATATATAGATTTTAAAGCCTTCAGCAAAGACGTTAAAAACGGTTCCTCACATAAGGCTGATTTAAAAGTTATCACAATGTGGTATAGGTGTAGTGGTGCATGGTTGAATTAAATAGAAGTTGGGGAAATAGTAAAAAGTGGCTTCTCAAAGGGTTCATTGCTTGACCTACTACCTTATACATATAAATGATTTAGAAGGGTCTTAAATGTAATTTTTCTAAATTTACTAACAATACCAAAATGGCTAACTCTGTAAGTAATAATGATGGATGTATAAAGATTCCAAATGATCTTGATAAACCTTTTGGATGTGGCTAAATGGTAAACGAACTTTAAGTGGTTACTCCTCGAATGAAAGATTTAAACTATGATATGGGTTTGAGTCTGTGGTCCTTTAAAAGAATTATAATTATAAGCAGTAATCTGAAGTAGCTAATCAGTTTTTGAAAGCAAGGAATAGAGCTAATAAGATACTACTAAAAAAAGTCTCACTGTTGTTTACAGGATCAACGAGGTTATAAGTGAGTTGTGTAATTGATATTTTAGGTCAGTATCAGAATATTGTACTCAAGTTTGGCCCCTTATTTAAGAAAATACATATATATGCTGGAAAGAGCACAAAGTAGAGCTATCTGGCTTTATGGATAAGTCCTCTGAGGGGCGACTGTGGGAGTTAGGAATGTTTTTAGTACAAAGACAGATTTCTTAGAGGGGACCCGATACAAGTCTACAAAATCTTTACTTCTCTTTGATAATACTGGAGACCAATAAAGTTATTTTATAGTAGACACGGAATGGGCCAGGGACATGATAAGAAAATTAAGAAGGCATGCTATCTTGATGTAAGAAAATACTCATTTAATAATAGTGTTATTAATTTTTGGAATGTTTTGTCACAGGTATTTGCTAATAGTGCATGATTAAGAAAAATTGGTGTTTGTTTTTTTTTTTTTTTTTTTAAGATAGCTGTTAAAGTTAAACTGCATGGTAGAACTGACACAATAGTCTTATTAAACACTTGTAACGTATACGAATATTGATCATTTGCTTTAACTATAGGTTATGCTTTTGGTAGTAGTTTTTTTTTGTATCTATTACCTTTTACTTTGTTTAAGATATTGACAAACCTTAGGGTGAGGTGTGGGTTTTGTACGTGTATAATATCCAAGGCTGAGGAGCCGGAGACGAACTCTTTGGGGGGCCGAGCCGGAGTCGAAATTTTAGAGGACCTTGAGCCGGAGCCGGAGTCAAAATTAAAGGGGGCCTGGAGCCGGAACCGGGGTCGGAGCCGCGAAAAAAGACGCTGCTTCGACTCCGGCTAAGGTACAAAATTAAAGTAACTTAATTTTATATAAATAATGTCATAGATATATATAATATATAATTATTATATATAATATATAATATATATATATATTATTTTAGTATTATATATATACATATTAATATATATATATTTAATATATATATATATATATTATATTATATATATATATATATCTATATTAATATATATATATGATATACTATATATATATTCTATCTATAATTATTATTATATATATAGTTATATAATAATATATATTATATATATAATATATATAATATATTAATATAAATTATAGTATATATATTTAGGGATGGGCCGAATATTCGGTAAGTATTCGGGATTCG